>JAYJMB010005895.1:0-54502 GCA_036873735.1 Pouteria campechiana
GAACCTAAGTTGTGGGGACAAGTCTCATGGATAAAGATCTTGGGCAAGTCTTATATGGTGTATGTTGTAGCATTGTTTCCTTAATGATAAGGTTGGGAAGTTGGATTCCTATAAGTTGCTTGTGTTGCTTTGTTTCCAATTTACTCTTTGTTTCTTTCGGAATTGTTCTTATATTTGCTATGCTATATGTGCTGAATTAGGCTACTAAGGTGTTGGATCCTTAGGCCGACACACGGTCCGGTACTATAGGAAGTCCGTACCCTGTGAAATTTGGTATTTGTGGTTTACCTTGGAATTGGAATTATGATGATATTTGAATATTACTTGTTTGATTTATTTTACATCATGAGTGACTAATCTCTCTTTTTCTAGAGGAGAGATAGATTTTATGTTGAGTTCATGTTGTAATCAATGATTTTCTTGTTTGGCAATGCAATTAGGTTTAATTGTGATATTTGGTGTTTAAGTCTTTCAATTGATTTGCTACCCATTGGATGATTTTGTAATTAAGGCTTGACACTCGGGAGAGGTAACCTAATTAGGATTTAAATATCGCAACATAAAACTATAGATGACTTGGGAGAGCTTTTATGTTTTATGAAATCTTGAACAGAGAACCATAAATATTAATGCATTCTTATTACTCAAATTTTTATAAGGATATTGAAATTAGGGTTTTGAGAATAGATATTTAATCTATCACTCGAAAGAGGGGGTCAAGTAAATTGAGATTCTTGGTTTATAAACTTATGCATTGTTAAATCAGATTTGAGTTGAAATTGCCATGAATGAAACATAAATGAAGTCAATCATCTAGGATTTCCATTTATTAATTTATTCGATTCAAACTTATTTTATTTAGTTGTTAGCTAAGATTTATTTATGTTTGGTCATCCAAATAAAGTTAGAATTATTTATAACGATAGCTAGTGAAAGGTTGAAATACATAATCCCTATATTTACGACACTTACTCATCACTAAACTATAAAACTTGACACTGTACACTTGTGATTAGATTTTCAGTGAACAATTTATAAAGCTTAATGTT
The DNA here is from genome assembly GCA_036873735.1 of Pouteria campechiana. Classification (NCBI taxonomy): domain Eukaryota; kingdom Viridiplantae; phylum Streptophyta; class Magnoliopsida; order Ericales; family Sapotaceae; genus Pouteria; species Pouteria campechiana. The sequence continues at coordinate 1,050 of JAYJMB010005895.1, forward strand.
GATATTATTAAAAGACCCTTTTGTAAAAACTTCTTGCTTGATCTTCCAAACAAAAATTAATTCATTGATAATTTCATACTAAATTTCCAAGGACCATCATCATTATCCACACCAATTCCTCAAACTAACAAACCCTTATTTGTTAAGACAATTTTGAGAGTATCACCTCGCACTATTCTTAATGCATTAGATCCTAATCAATTCTCACACTATTCTTAATGCATCAAATCCTAATCTTTTCTATCTACCATATGATGTATATAGATAGCATAGATTGATGCAAATTGATGCACATTTTGCTAACTTACCTTCACCATTCCCTGAGTTTAACAATCCAGAATATTTTGAAAAACTAAGAACAATTGAACCAGAAGGAGTTATTTCCCCAAAATCCAGAATTTCACCTTCACATCTCAGTTTACCCAATCCTCCTCCTTCAAAATTCAAAATTCCAATCACCAAAACCAAGAAATCCAATTCTAAACCTTCAAAAGTTGATTATCCAATGCTAAAGGAAAACCTCTTCCTTATTTATATCTAACAGATCCTAAATTTCAACTTTGACTCAAAGTTGACAATTATAAGGAAAGAACTATAATGTCTAAACTGTTGTATTTTGATTTTGCTTATATCTATGCATTTTGATCTTGTAAATTTACTCTGCACATCAATGAAGAATACATTCTTAAATAAAGTTCTCAATTTGCAGCCTTTTCATATTGCTTGATGTCATTTCTTGATAAGCTATATACCTTTGTGATTATGATAAAAAGAGGGAGAGATATATGAAATACATGCATAAATTTAATGGTATACTAGGAGTAAAATTTAATAGTGGTAGCCACTTAGGGGGAGTTGAGTCACAAAAATACAAAGTCTTAAACAAGCAAACTGTGGACTAAATTAGGGGAAGTACATGCATAAATTTCATATACAAATATCTTTACTCTCTGAAAGGTATTTCATTGAAATATTTTGTCATCGTCAAAAAGGGAGAGAATATTGAACTAAATAGTGTATATGGCAAACAGACAAGTTTTAATGATGAGCAACAATATATGAGTGAACAAACATGGTACAAACAATTGTGTTTCCAAGCATTGCAAAAATAGGTCTAAACATAAAAGAAAGTAATTCGAATACCAGACAACACACATTAGCAAGCTTAATCCATTGACCAAAAGAAGATAAGAATGATCAGGAAGAATGACACTGAAACTTTGAATTAGTCATGAAGCTCAAAGCCTCGATGAAGGATCAAGCAATTTGTTTATAGATAAAGTCAGTGTCAGATAGCATCTGCTTCAAGAAGATTTGGACAAATCGTTCTGCAAACAATTCAAAAAATTTCGTTATAATCAACACTTGTCCACAACACAAAGATGAATTCAGCTTGTAGAAGTAGAGATAAAATGAAACAGAAAATAGACAAATGAAGAAGCCAAAATGAAGATAAAATTACTCAAGCATTTGTCTATCATATAAAGCTCATCTAAAAACTGAAGAGGCCAAGGAACCCATCTACAATCTTTGCAGAAAATATAAAAGATAAAGAAGAAGTGACATAGCTGCTAAAGAAGAAAACTTTATCTGTCGCCTTCATATACAAAGAGTTGTCAGTCACAAGCAATAGATAAAGCCATCAGACAACCTTTATAGAAGCAAGTCATCCATGCCTTGAACGAGTTGTCTGTGAAAATTGTTCTGCAAACAATTCAAAAAATTTCCTTATAATCAACACTTGTCCACAACACAAAGATGAATTCAGTTTGCAGAAGCAGAGATAAAATGAAACAGAAAATAGACAAATGAAGAAGCCAAAATGAAGATAAAATTACTCAAGCATTTGTCTATCATATAAAGCTCATCTAAAAACTGAAGAGGCCAAGGAACCCATCTACAATCTTTGCAGAAAATATAAAAGATAAAGAAGAAGTGACATAGCTGCTAAAGAAGAAAACTTTATCTGTCGCCTTCATATACAAAGAGTTGTCAGTCACAAGCAATAGATAAAGCCATTAGACAACCTTTACAGAAGCAAGTCATCCATGTCTTGAACGAGTTGTCTGTTACTTCACAGACAACCATTATATGAGCGACTAGAAGGAGAATTCATCTGCATGCCACAACTTTGTCTATCACTTATGATAGACAAACCAATAGACAAACCTCTTGGAAGACTATGTCGGTGAGCTGAAACTTCATCTACTAATCTTAACAGACAAAGTACATTTTATCTATCTAGTGAATGATACTTTGTCTGCTGAGAAGATGCTTTGTCCATGCCACTTATAATAGATAAAGTAACAGAAAAAGCTACCTCACCTAATGAAGGAAACTTTGTCTATCAAGAGAACATCGTCTAATGAATAATGAAGAAGAGAAACTTTATTTACGCTTCTACGATTTAGTTGTTGCTTATAACAGACAAACTAGAAGATGAAGTAAACTACTACAATGGTTTCTGACAATAATGAAGTGGTCTATAATATGGATCTACTCAGAGTTGCTTTATCTATTACTTACAAAGGACAAATTCAAGTGACAAAGTCCTCAGATAAATTATGACATATCATGAAGAGTAGAAGTCATCTATGCCAGATATCATTGACTATACTCTCTAGTCAAAATCATATTCGGAGCAAATTTTATAAAGCAGACCAGATAATTCGAGATTAGATGAAGATGGAAAGAAATTCAAGGGAATGCAGTGTACATTCCATTAAAGATTGCAACTTTCAGAGGCTGCATCCCTTCAGGATTAATGAGCATCTTTCCATAATAATAAATGAGTCAGTCAACCAAGAAAAGTCTTCATTTGGTAATTCCTATAAACGGAAAGCCACCTTCTTCAAAGTCAACACTTAGGCTTTCCAACTACAAGTGAGTTTCTTAAGAAGACAACTTTCCAATGGAAGAAATCAGAATGGTTTTCAACAGTAATAGAAAGTCAACTACCTCCAATGGGCAGAAGTTTCTGAAGCAATATAAAGGTAGTGCAGCAACAACAAAGAAAGTTGAGGAAGCTAAGAGAAAAACAAAAATAGAGTATAAACAAAAAATATCTCTCTCAGTCATACTATGCTTCCTCCTAGATAATCAATCTCCATTTCACTGATAGACAATGAGCTTAAACATTCTATCATAATCATATACCTGGAGCATTGATATCTAACAAGCTTTAACAAGATATCATTTTACTTATGAGCTTATCTTTATACAAATTAGCCTAAGAAAAGAGGCAATATTATGTGCAGAAATAGTGCTTCAAATCAGCTATATAGTTTGTGGCGAGCTCAAGAAAACCACATTGGAATGAGTTGTTGGTGAGCTCAAGAAAACCAACAATTTTGCTGGTGATCTTTGAAACTAGTGAGTTTCCTAGTGAACTCATAAAACCAAAAGAATGTTGGGGACACTTGCTTATGCCCCCTGGAGCTGGAATCCAGAAGAAGTGTTAGGGACACTTGTTCATGCCCCTTGGAGCTAGAATCTAGAAGACACTTCTTCATGCCCCCCTAGAGCTTGAATCTAGAGGAGCGTCGAGGACACTAGTGTACTTCCATTATATGGGATATAGTGGAACCCAAGGCATGATGAATTGGTGCTCTTGGAAGAGTAGATGTAGGGACGGGGTTCCCGATCGACTATAAAAATTGTATTGTCTGTGTGTGTATGTTTACTTGCATGCTCTATTTTTCATGAACTCCACTAATTTCATTAATTGCTTGTACAATCATTAAGCACAATGTTATCACTCACATCATCACACACACACTACTTGTTTAACATAGGAATAACTAAGAGAAGTTGAACTTGGAGGTGAAACAGTCATACATGGAAATTACATATATACTGCATCACTACTTCCTCTTATCTCATCAAGTTTTATTCAGCCATAATTGTTATATGCTCAATTCACCCCTCTCCTCTTGAGTTATTCATCATATATAGGACCAACAAATGTTTTACTCATATCTTTGCTCATCATCAAGACATACTTGGTTAAGAATGTTTATCATCAAAATCAAGTTATTTAAGATAGTATGTTCAACACCATTTTGTTCTTATAATAGATTGATGATTTGGCCTTAGAACAATAGTCCATATGTCATTTGTTTTAAATTGATCCAATTCTTCTTGCATAACTAAAATTTAGTTTTCATCCTCTAATTCTTTGTCTATGCAAGTTGGTTCTAATTGAGAAATAAAAGTAAAATTGCCACATATTTGGTGATAGGATGATATGGTTATAACTATATCGAACAAATCACCAATTATCTGGTTTTTAGGATGACTGTGCATAAACCTCCAATATTTAAGAAGAGATGAGTTACCTTCCTCATTTACCTTTGTTGTAGATAGTTCAGCTTCATCTATTATGTCTTTGATAGTGGAATCTCTACTTGTTTGTCTTGTAATCTTAGTTTCTCCACACTTGTTGGAAAATTATCTGTCTCATCATCAAAATCACTATTTTTCTTTATAGAGTTAGTATATTCATCAAATTTGACATGGATGAATTCCTCTAAAATCTTAAGTCTTAGGTTGTACACTTTGAATGATTTACTAATAATGGAATAACCCAAAAATATACCTTGATCAAATCTACTATCAAAATTTTCAAGACTTTCTTTGCCATTATTAAGAATAAAGCACTTACAACGAAAAGTATAAATGAAATATTTGGTTTCTTGTCATAGTATAATTCAAATGGAGTTTTGTTAAGTATATATCTATCAAAGATTCAATTAATGATATAGCATGCGGTGTTCATTGCTTCAGCCCAAAAATACTGTGAGAGGTTGTATTCACTCAACATTATCCTAGCCATCTCTGGCAAGGATCCGTTCTACCTTTCTGTTACTCCATTTTGTTATGTTATTCTTGGTGCAAAGAAAGATTGAAGAATTCCATTATTTTCACAAAAAATAGTGAATCTATGATTTTCAAACTCTCCACCATGATCACTCCTTATGGCAATAATATAAGAGCTTTGTTCATTTTGTACGCATTTGGAAAATACTTCAAAGAATGAAAAAGCTTCATCTTTGGATGCTTGAAACATTACCCAGGTAAATCTACTATAGTCATCCATAATGACATATGTGTAATATTTCTCTCTAAGGCTTCTTGTCCTTGTTGGTCCAACTAAATCTATAGGTAGCAATTGAAGGGGTTTGGTTGTCTATACTTTTTTGTTTGACTTAAATGATTCTTTTACTTGCTTACCTTTTATGCAAGCATCGCACAACTTATTATCAAATTCAGTTTTGGTAAGCCAACGACTAGATCTTTATTATATAATCTTTCAATTATATTTTTGTTAGCATATCATAGCCTTCTATGCCATAACATGGGTTCATTATCATTCACAACAAGACACTTAGCTTGAATATCAGAAAGATCAACTAAATATACATTTCCATATCTTTTATCATACACTATAACTGATTGAGAATTACTAGTACAAAATAAAATTGAGATTCAAACATAACTTTGTAGCCTTTGTCACAAAATTGACTTACATTAAGAAGATTATGTTTCAATCCTTCTACTAAAAGTATATATGAAATTATAGTAGATAATAGTTGGCTAATCCTAACTATTCTACCTTTACTATTATCACCAAAGGTTACTGTTCCACCAGATTGCATTTTCAACTCTATGAACAGCTCCCTAATCCCTATCATGTGCCTTAAGCAACCACTATGAATATAGCATGTACTACTCTTTGTGGCTCCCAAGCACACCTACATAAATAAAGTTAAGTCTTAACTTTTGATACCTATTTGGGAATGGGTCTAGGTGAGTTAGTTGCAGATAACATTGGTACCCATTGTTTCTTTGGTAATATTATTTTAACTAAAGGATTATGGGTTGTATTTGTTGCATTTGCAACTATCTTTGGAACCCAAATCGCAATTTGTTTAGGCTTGAATTTTTTGTCTTGTTGTTGTCCACTTCTTCTCTTTGGTTTCATTCTTAACAAAGTGGAACTCAATGTCTTTTTCAGAGCATTGTTTTTAGCTATAACTTGCTCAAGTGTGCTAATGGTATTATTGCTACTCTTGAGCTTGGAATTTTCTTCCTTGATTTTGGAGGATTCATTTATAATTCTTGTGAGCTCTTTTTTTGTCTCTTTATTCTTTTCTTTCAAAGTCATAAAATTTGAGTATAATTCTTCTATCATTTCTTCATGACCAAGAGTTTCAGAATCAAAATTTACCTACTCTTCATGGATTGCCATAAAGTTGATTCCCGTATGAAGTTCATCTCGAATGCTTTTGTTTGGAGAGAGTTGGCTGATTTGAGCTTCATGCTCTTCTTGTTCCTCACTCTCACTTTTATTTATAATGTTCTCTAGCATCTCCCATGCTGTTGGAGCTTTCTTTTTTTCTAAAATTTTCTAGTTATTTTATTGTTGTTGTTATTATTATTTTTTCTATCAAAGTATGAGTTATACCTCTTCTTTTGTTGATCATTTTGTCTTTTGTCTGGCTCTGGATAGTCAAACTTCATGTGTCCAAGTTTTCCACAATTCTAACAAGTGGGTGGTTCTTTCTTTCTATAATTTATTCCAAAATTATTCCTTGAATTGTTTCCAAACTTTTTCTACTTTAGCATGGATTTGAATCTTCCTGTAATCATTTTCATTTCCTCATCTTCATCTCCACTTGTGGATACATCAGTTTGGAATTCATCATTTTCTGACTTAGCTTTAAGAGCAATTGCTTTCTTGTCCTTTAGTTTGAATTCATCATTTTCTGACTTAGCTTTAAGAGCAGTTGGTTTCTTGTCCTTTAGTTTGAATTCATCATTTTCTGACTTAGCTTTAAGAGCAGTTGGTTTCTTGTCCTTTAGTTTATGTGTATTATTTCTACTTCATTAACACCTCATGAGTCATAGAAGAACCCATAAACTCTTCTAGACTCATTGTGTCCAGATTCCTTGTTTCTTGATTGCTGTCACTTTTTGGCATCCATTGCTTTGATAAAGATCTTAGAATTTTCTTCACCATTTTGTGCTTTGCATGCTTTACTCCTAGATTTTTTAGCCAATTTGTTATCTTTTGAAACCTTCCAAACATGTTTGAGCTTGAATCTATCTCTTTCATGTTGAAAGCTTCATATTCCTGCACAAGAAGATTTATCTTAGTTTCTCTTACTTATTTTATGCCTTCATGTGCAATCTCTAGTTTGTCCCAGATTTCCTTTGCAATTTTGTAAGAGAATATCTTGTCAAATTTAGAGAATATAAGAACACAATACAGGTAGTTCTTTGGCTTAGCATCTTTTTTAGCTATTAGAATGTCCTTAGCAATGTATTCATCTTCAGTATTTAGGACAATCAAACCATCTTTGATAATTTTCTATAGCTGATAATCTGAGGCAATCAAGAAATTTTTCATTCTCATCTTCTAATATCCATAGTTTGTAAAATCAAATAGTAGAGGTCTAGAAGTAGATTGACTTTTAGTAAACGTTTTGTGGAAATAGCTAGTTATAGAGATCTCTTCACAAGTTGTATGAATGGAATGGTAAAGTATAACTAGTGAAGCTTGCTCTGATACCAATGGTTGGTCTCATTCAGATTGTGACTCAAGAGGGGGGGGGGGGAATGAATTGAGTCTTTAAAATTTTTGGCCAGATAAAGATTAAAGTGCAAGAGTAAAGAAAAGACTGATAACATTTGCACATAGACTAGTATTTTTATAGTGGTTCGGCCATTCACTTGAGTTCCTACTCCACTTCTCTGAGTTAACCCTACTTGCTAAAATCAGGTCTCACTAACACCTTCTTTGATTTGTAATCTCCTGATTGAACAAATACGCCTGTTAGTTTCCAAAATCACCAACTAACTTATACAAATACTAAGCAAGTATTCTACTTGCTTCTACTACATAGAGGCAAGTTCACAAATTTGCAAAGATATGCCAAAATAAATGTGTAAAAGTATTTATGCGACTAGTAGATTGATTTTGTACAAAGTTTGAAAGTAGTAAACATAAGTAATATGACAATAAAAGTAGTAGGATTCAATCTCCATAAGTGGTTAAATGAATAACTTTGAATGCTTCTTTGAATGAACTACAGTGGAGTTGAATTCGTGGAAGAAAAGCCTTAAAGACTTAGTAAATGCTCTTTATTATTTTTCAATGTGAAACTTCTATCTTCTTCATTCTCACTTAAATTCTTTTATATTTTATGTCTTTGACTTTGTTTGAGATCTTTGGCTTTCTCTGCTATGGTAAGTGAGAATCATTAAATGCTGAGAAATGTTTGAATTTATAACTGTCATACTTTTAGCAAGCTTACAAAGGCTAATTAGCTTCAGATCCTTCAAAGTTTAAGTGGTAAGTAGTATCTCTACACACTTCACACATTTTCTTATCTTTGTATGCTCTAAAGATATGTTTCGGAAGCTCCGAAATGGATTAACCAAAATGGCTCACGTCGGGACCGTGGACACTGACTCAAAACTATGAAATGTTTCTCTATCTCTTAAGTAAATATTCAGTGACTCTGAGGAAACTAACTCTAAACTTCCTAAGAAATTGACTCCAAATGTTTAAATGCTTTGCTAATTCCAAGGTATTTTCCTTGACTCCAAAGTTCACTTCCTCTGATTTTGATATATTTTCTGAAGGTATCCTGTTAACTCTAAAGGCTCTCATTGTTGACTTCGAAGTTACTTGGCTTAACTTTAAAGCTCGTAAACTCATAACTCTGAAGTGCATTATTTGTCTTTGAAGATTCTGAGTTTGTAATTTTGAAGCAACTTGATTAAATCCAATGAAATTGGCTTAACTCTGAAGCTTGTAAGCCCATGACTCCGGAGTGCATTAACTGACTCCAAAGTATCTGAGCTTTTGACTTCGAAGTAATGACATCACTCTGAAGTTATTTTTCTCTATCTCCAAAGTGCTTTGATCAGCTCTGAAGGGATGAAGTTTAAACTGAAAGTTGACTCCAAAGCTTCTTTGAAACTTTAAACTTTTTATTTTCTTCTTTTACGTATATTTGTAATTTATATACTTAGATTTCTTGAGCATTTACTTGGTTTCTTCCTTTGATCATCATGAAGATCATTCTTAAGTTAAGTATTGAAAAATATTTCTACAAAATGCTTGAGAATGGATTGTTAGTACCTTATTATTTAACTCATGTCTTTTCTAATCATTAAAACATGGTTGGTCAAGAATGTTCGTCATCAAAATCAAACCGTATATGTTCAACACGAAGAACTTTTGCTAAATCTGAAGTGTTGGGATTATTGTATGATTTCAATGATAAACAAACTTGTCTTTAGACTTAATGCTAATGATAATTTTTAGTCTAGGAAGCCGAAATGAAAATAAATATGGTTGGCATGAATAATCATTATTGCAACATTTTGAATGTGAGCACATTACATAAATTGTTTTAAAGAATGAAGACTTCATTATGATCCATAATGCATTAACCTAGTTTATTATATGTTGGATCTTAGATATATCATATGCTTCATGAAGTTATCACTTTAATCTTTCATTAGAAAAATAATATGTGATTTATCTATGTTCTACAACTTGCGAAAATCAGGTTGGGATAAACATATTTTGATAAGTATGCTTTATAGAAGATATTCTTAAATGAAAAGGAAATTGTGCTTAAATGAGCTTATAGATATAAAATCATGATTTAAACCACATATTCATACTTTACAACTTATGAAAATTTTATATGAATAATTATATTATAATTTATAATGAAAAATATAATTAAAATGTCAAGCTAACAATGTAGCAAAAGTGCAGAAATTTCCAAGTGCAGGTGCACTGCTACATTACTTTTGCTACAATAAAATGCCATAGTGCTTCTACAGTGAAGGATGAGGTGGAAGACAAAGCTTATCTAAGATGAAGTAAAGCTTCAAACAAATTAGTAGATGAAGTAATAGATGAAGGTCGAGCTAGCAGACGAAGTAACAGATGATTGCTATAATAATCTGCTATAGTAATTTGTTATAGTAACTTATAGACAAAGTTTCGGGCAATCAACAAACGAAGTGCTACGGTGATTTGCTATAGTAATGATACTACAGTACAATAGACAAAGCTTCAGGCGATTAGTAGATGAAGTAACAGACAAAGTGGTGTGGTGCTACATTGATATGCTATAGTAACTTCGATACAGTACCAGCAAACAAACATATACATCTACTACTTACTTCAAACAAATCAGTATTACAGTGATTTGCTATAGTAATGCTGCCATAGTAACTTGCTATAGTGAAAACTTGCTATTTTTAAATATAAAAAATTCAACACTTTGTAGCAGCTGGATTTTGTAATAATATTCTTTCAAGTAGTCCACAACCTTTTTAGATGATAAAAATAGACAATCCATTGAAGAAGAATAAAATGCTTGAGGGTTCTAAGTGCTAAACAAGAACCAAACATCAAAAATCCATTCAAATTTCCAAGTGCAGGATTGGAGATATTTGTTCTGACCATCTACCACATTTTGGAAAGTTTAAGTTATAGAGATTTTGAAATATGCTCAAAGATGTCAATCTGAATACTTTATTTAAAATCTCAAAAAATAATGAAAAGACAGCAGATAGAAGAAGAAATTCAAATAGGAAAATACATTTGTCTGAGAATGAAGAAGCCTAACTTTGTCTATGGATAAAGTAGGAGATGAAAAGAGTCGATCCAACTAGAAAGAGACTTTGTCTGATATTAACTTTAGACAAGTGCAATAAAGCATCGGTCAAAGTGGAGCACTGAATCTGTCAAAATTTATTGTCTTCTTTTCAAAACTATGAATCAAGTCAAAGCTGCACCATCTCTTCATTTGTCAATTGCCTGAACCAACTATTCACCTTCTTCTATGTCAAGGTGGGCACTGCAAAATGACTCTAAGCATATGAGAATTAATTAGAAGATGACAATTTCAAATAGGAGATTATCAAAATGGTCTTTTATATTTATTTCTTACTCATCTACTTTAGTCTCTACTTTTAATGAAGATCATCTTCCTCCAACGGTCAAGTTTTCAAGAGAGCTATTTAAAGAGAAGAGATGAGATGATTGAAAGGTAGTGAAGGAATAATTTTTAGATGCACTTAACCTTATGCAAATCTTTCCACCATGGCCAAGAGCTTAAACCTTTAGTTATCTCTATTTATGAGCTTCAACCTGCATATCTATATGCCTATTGAGTTTACATTTTGGGAAGATCCTTTTGAATTACTAGAGCTGTAAAAGATTTCATCTTCCCCTATGCTTCATTATAATACTTTGTAAAGTGTATTAGTTTTTTGATTAAACGTGAAATCAGAGAGTTGTTAGTGATCTCTAGAAAACTATCAAATTTGCTGGTGATCTTTGAAATCAGTGAGTTTCCTGGTGAGATTGTGATGAAAAGTGTTAGTTGCACTATGTTTATACCCCCTAGAGCTACAATCTAAAAGAGTGCTTGGAGCACTATTGTATTTCCATTATATGGGATATAGTGGAACCCGAGATACAATGAGTATGTGTTCTTGGAAGAGTGGATGTAGGGACGAAGTTCCAGAACTACTATAAAAATTATGTTGTTTGTGTATTTTTGTTTACTTGCTTTATCCTTCATGCACTTTACAATTTTATTATTCACTTTACATCATACCACACACAAGCATAAAAAGAGGGAAATGGTCTAATGGGGGTCAAGCAATGAATTTTTATATGCCCAATTCACCCCTCCCCTCTTGGGTTAAGCCATACTTTGGGAACTAACACAAACTTATTAAACTTATGGTTCCCAAGAGCTCTATTGACTCTGAAGGACTTTTGCTAGCTTTGAACAGTTTTACTAAATTTGAAGCTCATGAACTCATAGTTCCAAAGCACTTAACTGACTCTGAAATAACTTTGCTAATTCTAAATTTATTAAACTTGTGGTTCCGAAGTGTTTGTCTTCTTTTATTAACTCCAAAGCTTGTCTTTTGTTTTCGAAGTTGTTTATTAACTCCAAAACTTATTAGCTTGTGACTCCGAAGTGCTATATTTATTCCGAAGAAATAGTTTCCTGTCTCTAAAGAGACTAACCAACTCTGAAATGGTAGCATTGTGACTTCGAAGTTGACTCTAAGGTTTCCTTAATGAATCTAAATTTCTATTTTCTTCTCTTAAGTATATTTTTGAGTTATATCTTAGTTCTTTTAAGCATTTACTTGGTTTCTTCCTTTAAGCATCATAAAATTTATTCTCATAGATTAGTTTGAAAATACTTTTCCAAATACTTGAGATAAATTATTACTACCTTAATGTTTCACTCATGTCTTTGCTCATTATCAAAACATGGTTGGTTAAGAATGTTCATAATCAAAATCAAGATAGATAAGATTGTATGTTCAACATTCTCCCCCTTTTTGATGATGACAAAACATTAAGTGATATATCTTTTAAAACTACCCAGTAATAAATTTAAAGCTGATAAATGCATGTTTGATATACAATGAATTTTTATTGACTTAGTGTAACTTCCCCCTGAATGGGTGCACTACATTTCACAACATTTTCTCCCACTTTTTGTCATAATCAAAAAGGTGTATAGAAACAAAATGAATTTGCATAACTTGCTAAGAAATAGACTACAAAAAATTATCAACATGATAAATACAAGGAAAATACAGATTGTAAGATAATACATCCAAAAGAAATAACATACATGAGAGAGATCACAATCAAAGATATTAAAGAAAGAAATGAAAGTGTAGATGCAACAAAATCAATGAAATAGTCTAGATTTTCTCTTATAGGTTTTAGGAAAGAATTCTTTGTGAGGGGGAAGAGGCTTAGGTTGAGGGGTGATGGTTTAGGAGAGGACTTTGATTGTTTAGGATTAGTACTCTTGGTTCTTTTTGGTGGAGGAGGTGGAATGAAAAATGGATCTTTTGGAATTGCAATTGGGGGTTCATGTGTGTAGGATGTGGGTCTAGAGACAGACATAGATGAAATCAATACGCTCCCAAAATATTGGATTTAGTAACTCAAGAAAGGAGACAAGAGTGCCTTTTAAGATGGCTTCTGTGTTGGCATCCATCTCGGCAGCATATTCCTCATAATACATGGGGATGGAAGAGAGAGGAGCTTTTTTGTATTCTTTGGGAGGTGAAATTCTTGGCTTTCACTTGGGTTTAGAAGATAATGGTTGGGATGAGATTTTTGGTTTGGGAAGAGAAGGTGGTTTTCTTAAAGCTTTAGTTTTGAGAGAGGGAGGATGAGTTAATTCAGGTGAGGAAGAAGGTTTAGAAGGGCTCACCCAAATTTTGTGTTGAATTAATGAATCATTGAGCTGTGGATAGGGGAGAGGGAGATTGTCAACAATAGCTTGTAGATTGGCATGGGAGTAGAATGTAGATTCTTTGTCTGTTAGAAAAATGATTTGATGAGGACCTAAGGGAGATAGAAATGACTTTGTAGGTTGCCTAGACTTTGAGAGTGAGTGAAGAAGTTTTTCAGAGTATTTTTGAATGATTGACTCTTTATCAGAAATTTAAATTTTATGGCCTTTGGAAGTCAAAGGAGGAGCAAGAATGAGTTGAATTCTAGTTAGAGTGTCAAGATCTGTGAGTTTTGGGAAAGGCACATTCCGAGGAGTGAGAATGATAAATTGAGAAAGGAACATTCGAATAATGGTTGAATTGATTTCTAATCTATTCCTGAACTTAGAGTATGTCATCCTAATGGGGTTTGAGATACAAAGAACAATGTCAGGATTATCATCAACTGGTTTGAGGATAGGAGGAGGAGGAGTTGGAGATCTCTTCCTTTGTGAAGCTTTTGTGCATTGTGTAGGAAGCTCTTCAATTCGAGTGGGGATTATTTTGCCTGACAAAATGAGATCTTCAATTGTCCAGTCCAGATAGATTGATGGTAGGGTCATAGCCAAAAAAGATATATCTTCCCTTCATAAAGGAATCTTTTTCCTTTTCTCTCTAGTTAAATTAGAATATTAAGACTAGCTTTCTGAAAATTGGAGTAACATAATCTAATAAGTATCCATCCTTAGAAATTTAGCATAGACCTAATATCAGACTTGCAGACATCCAGAAAATCCAAGTCTATTTTCCTAAGGATATGTACTAGATGACCCAACATAGTGCTGTAAAACTTGAATTTCCTTTCTTCCGCTCCAAAATAAGATGGTGGCAAATCTATAAGGTCAAATTTTTCCAAAGGAACTTTCCATTCACTTTTTTAGGCAGGGATTGATCAAACATCTTGACTCCTTCATTTCCTGCCTTGTTTCCTTCTTCCTCATTTTTTTCACTTTCATGCACATAGGAAGTGGGGGAGGAGTTACCTAAGGATTTGTTTGTGAATCAAACTCTCTTTGTTCTAGATGTTGCTATAGATGTTGAGGCTTGAGAAGTGGAAGCTCCTGTTCTTGTTCTTTATCTCCTTTGCATTTTTGAGGCAACTATTTTGGGACCCATTGAGGAGGTAAAGGATGGGATAGTGTAAGGAGTGTAAGGATTTAGAAAGGGATGAGTGTAATAAGGTTTTCAAGTGAGAGGCAATTCTGTTTCACACTTGGAGGGACTAAGGACAAGACAACAAAGATAGAGAAGAGGAACGGTCATGCGATCTACCCTATTTTCAAAACGCCAAGCTCCTGGGGCTGAAGGTAACTTGAGAACAAGTGGCTCCGCTCCCAAATTCTATTTTTCCTAATTTAAACCCTCCTATTAAAATTAAGTTCTTATTATTTGCTAACCTAATAAACCATCATACATTCTTTCTAGTTATCACAAACAATTCCTTTTTCGCAAATTCTTAAAGAAATAAACACAACTCATTTCATTTTTGACAATGCATGTTCCTATGTGTTTGTATCTATCATTCTTAATTCTCTCCTAATTTTATAAAAATTTTCTGGTGATAATGGCTTAGTGAAAATGTCGGCTAGTTGAGCATCTGTGGGAACATATTCTAAATATATATCATATTTTTCTACATGATCTCTAATGAAGTGGTGCTTAATTTCAATATGTTTAGTGAATGAGTGTAACACTAGATTTTTTGTTAAGCAGATTGCAGTTGTGTTATCACACCTTATAGGAATATCTTTGTATATTAGTCTATAATATAGAAGTTGTTGTCTCATCCAAAGCAATTGTGCACAATAACTTTCAAATGCTATATCTTCAACTTTTGTAGTAGAGAGAGCTATAGTAGTTTGTTTTCTTGTGAACCATGAAACCAACATGTTTTCAAGGAATTGACAAGTTTTGCTAGTGATTCTCCTATCAAACTTATATCCTCTAAATTTGGCATCTGAATATCCAATTAATTCAAAGGTGAATCCTTTTGGATAACATAGCCCTAGACTTGGCGTGTCCACAAGATTCTTGAAAATTTTTTTAAATGCAATTAGGTATAATTCTTTTCGACAAGATTGAAATCTAGTATATAAACATACACTATATAATATATCTGGCCTAGAGGCAGTTAAGTACAAAAGTATACCAATCATGCTATGAAATAGTTTTTGATCTACTGGTTTACCCTTTTCAACTTTGTCTAGCCTTGTTGATATGCTCATTAGTATGTTTGTTATCTTTACTTCTTCCATCTTGAACTTCTTGAGCATTTATCTTGTGTACTTGGACTAACATATATAGATCCCATCTTCTCTTTGTTTGATTTGTAGTTCAAGAAAATAGTTTAATTTTCCTATCATGCTCATTTCAATTTTTGCCTACATGATTCTTTAGAATTCTTGGCAAATTGCTTCATTGGTGGCACCAAAAATGATATTACCTACATAAATTGAAACAATCAATATATTTACATTATCATTTTTTTATGAATAATGTAGTGTCAACTTTTCCTCTCTTGAACTTGTTATCATTAAGAAACTTGCTTACCCTTTCATACCAAGCTCTTAGAGCTTGCCTTGTTTATATAATAGTTTAGTAAGTTCATAAACATGATTTGGTTGATCATCTATTTCAAATCCAAGAGCATGCTCTATATATACTTCCTCATTTAGATACCCATCAAGGAATGCACTTTTCACATCCATTTGGAATAGTTTGAAGTTCATGTAGGATGCAAATGCAAGTAAATCCTTATGGCTTCTAATCTTGCTACAGGGGTATAAGATTCCTCAAAATCAATTCTCTCTTCTTGGAAATACCCCTTAGCAACTAATCTTGCTTTATTTCTTACAACCAATTCACTTTCATCCAACTTGTTCCTAAACACCCATTTGGTTTCAATTACATCAATGTGCTTAGTTCTCAAACTTTATTTCTCTCAAAGTGATTTAGCTCCTCTTGCATGGCAATAATCCAATTTTCATCATTCAAAGCTTGGTCAATGCAAGTGGGCTTAACATTAGAAATAAATGCAAAATTCCCACAAATGTTGTGTATGGATCTTCTTATTCTAACCCCATCATATATATCACCAATGATTTGGTCGCTAGGTGTTGGTCCTTTTCAGATGGTATCTCAAGGGGTGGGGGGCATTGAATTAAGCTTTTACAAATTCTTGGCCAAATAAAAACGTAGTGCTAAAATTAAAGGAAGAAAATTGCGTAGCATACAAACAAAGATATTTTTATGGTGGTTCAGCCCAGCTTGGTACCTACTCCACTTTCTAAGTTAGTCTTTCTACTGCACTCAAGTTTCACCAACACTTGTGTGGTTTCTCGAGCTAACCAACAAACTCTTACAAACTTTGATTTTAAAAGCTCACTAACAAACTTTTACAATCACCAAGAAAGTCTCTATACTTGTTGTAATCAACACTATAATCAGTAAATCCCTTTCTTGCTATAATAAATAATAGAGAAAGATTTGTAACAAAATGTGCCAGTTACTTAGGAAGAGTGTACAAAATTAAATGTTGAAGTAATAAATACAATAGTATTAAGCACGAGTGTTTCAGACTCCATAAAAAGTTGCAGAAGATGTGCTTTGAATGCAATTAGATATTTTATGTAGTGAAGTTGAAAACATTGGAAGAAAACTTTAACTCATAGTAAATGCCTTTTGATTACTTCTCTTACTATTGGAATGTCTCTATTAACTCTTTTTAAATCAAAGTTCAAATTTTGCTAATTATGGTGGTTGGTGAGCATTAAATGCAAGGGAAGTTTCTAATTTCTGACCTTTGAGTGTATTCTCACAGCTTCAAACCATCAGAAGTAAAGCTTTTAGCATGTCTGGAATGACAAAAAACTCTACCTATGTGCTTCTTTAGAAACTTTAAAGTCATTGCTTTTTTTGTAGTTGCTGCTGCTTTAGACCATCTTAAGCATACCTTTAGCATGTCTAAAGTGATGAAAGATGTTGCATTGTGAATGATGCTAACTAGAGCCTTCGTAATAGTACTTTAGCATGTTTGAAGTTAGTTCTTCAAAATGTCTGAAGTGGCATGAATTACTTAATTGTGTGCCCCTAAACTTTAGCACTTCTAATCTTAGCTTGGGAATATTTGAAGTGAAAAATCAGTACATTTAAAGTATCCTTCATGACTTTTGAAGTTTGGGACTTAGCCATTTTCAAATGTTTGTAATTTCTATCTCTAGTGCATGTTATAGGCATGTTTCAACACATCTAAAGTGAATCTTTAGAATGTCTAAAGTGTTGTTAATCCTTCAATGACTCGGCTTCATGCTTCAACATATCTGACTTGCATTGCACATATGCTTTAGCATGTTGGAAGTGTCATTAACACTTCAATGCCTTGGCTTCATACTTCAACACATCCGAAGTGCGTTGATAATTCTTCTGAAGCATGTCTGAAGTAGCTTTGAATTTGTTTTCGCATTTGACTTTATTCACTTTAGCAGCATACTTTTAGCACATCTAGACCACCTCTATAGATACTTTGAAGCTCATGTTTGATGCCAGGCACATCCTTCAACTGTAGCTTGGCCTTGGATGCTTGAGTACAACTTCTTAAATAATTATGAAGTTATTTTAGGCTTAGTTTTGGTCTCTATAGCCTTCATTCCTCAAACTCTGTGAACTTCTTCAATTCTATGTTTGTTCCTAATGGCTTCAAAAATGTCCCAATACATTTGAAATCCTCTTCTAAGTCCAGGGTCACTAGTCCTTTGAGAATTCACTAGTTTCTTCCTTTGTAAATTGACAGGTGGATCTTGTCTCTAATATGAGCTTGAATACACTGTCCACATGTGTGAAGTTACTTTAATCTATTTTATAAACTTATCAATGCATACTTGGGAAAGTAAGCTTAACACCACTTCACTTAAATGTTTTTCTTATCATCAAAAACTCAGCTAGTTAATCACATTCATCATCAAAATCAAGCCAAGCAAAGGGGTTAAGATCAACATGTTGGTCCCTTGGGTGGGTGGGTGGGGGGGGGGGGGGTGCTGAATTGAGCTTTCAAAAAATTTGACCAATAACTTAAGAGATGTGCTTAAAATAAAATGAAGTAAATTTCATAGCACATATGCACAAGATTTTTATAGTGGTTCGACCCTTCCTAGGTTCCTACTCCACTTCTCCAAGCCAATCTCATCTATTAATCTTTAGTTCCACTAGTACCTTGATCAACCTAATCATATACATGTTGGTTTTTTAAGCTCACTAACTAACTCATTGGTTTTCCAAGCTCACCAGAAACTTTTACAAATTATTAGTTCTCAAAGGTCACCAACTAACTCACTAGTTTTCCAAGCTTATTAAAAACTTTTACAAACTATTGGTTTTCAAAGCCCACCAACCAACTTACTAATTTTTCAAGCTCACCAAAAACTTTTACGAAGTGTTAGTTTTCAAAGCTCACTAACCAACTCATATACTTTAGCAAGTTTTTCTTACTTTCTTTTCTCAATATATAAATAGTAAGTACCCTGCTTGCTTTAATAGATACTAAAAAGAAATATACAAATTAGTGCCTCTTACTTAGGCATATTTGTACATAAATTAAAAGCTTAAATAATTAAACAAAGTAAGTAATAAGGATGAATGTATCAAACTCCTTGAAAGATGATGTAGATCGAGCTTTAAGAGCTTTGATAGTGTTGAAGTAGTTGGAATTGATTGATGGAAGATCTCAAATGCTCTTTTTAAATACTTGAGTCAAAAAATTGTCTCTGTGTACAATATGTTTTCTTGCTTGCTTTAATCATCCTTTTATAAGATTTTAGAGAAATTTTAGCCATTAAAATACCTTTAGCACTTTTTCAAATGTTTTGTTGATTTGGTATGACTTTTTGCATTTTGTCTGGCTTTAGAACTTCTAAAATAAGTCTTCAAAAATTCTGACAATGACTTTTGTAAGTTACCATTTGATCCCCAGTTTATCAAAGTTTTTGAAGCATTCTTGAGGACTTCTGAGATAAGTCATAATTTGTATTTTTCTTGGTTGCATAGTCTCAGATTCTCTAAAGGTTGATCTTGGTTTCTAACATTGTCAACAGTCATATTTTAGACTTCTGAAAACTTTTGAAGTATCTCTAAATCTTGAATTCTATTTTTGATATATTTCTTAGTTTTTTAAAATTTTGAACATAGTTTGGCTTTCTGAAGATGCCTTTGACAGCCTTTTGTATTACTTTTGAAGATTTTTTGATAAGGTAAACTTCATCTAGAGTTATTCTTTATTACTATTATCAATCTTCATAAACATCTCCAAGACTTTGAAACATTTTTTAGTTTTTTTAACGAGGTTTTGTTATAAAAACGTCCTTTGAAGTAGGACGTTTTAATTCTGAAAGTTTCTAATGATTCTTAAGTTCATGTTTTATCTCTAAAGAGGTTCTAACATGCTTTTGAAGATGTTTTAAAGCAGTTCTTGAATACTTTTGAAGTTTCGAGCTTCACACCTTGTCTTTGAAGAGATTTTGACATGCTTATGAAAAAGTTCTGAAGTAGTTCTTGAATACTTCTGAACTTCTGAGCTTCATGCCATGTCATTGAAGAGATTCCGACATGCTTTTAAATAGGTTCTGAAGTAGTTCTTGAATACTTTTGAACTTTCAAGCTTCACGCCATGTCCCTGAAGAGATTCTTTCTTGTCTTTGAAGTACTTCTACTTGAGCATTCTTTTTAAATTATCTTCTTTTGAAGGGTTAGTGTAATAAGTTTATAATTAATGTTGTTTATTACTTTCCTTAATCTATTTTAATATACAAACCTGCATCTAATGAGATTGCAAAATATCATATTTTATTCCCTTAATTTTTTACATCTATTTGATTCCTAAATATACTCATTATTCTTATATTTTAATTTAGGAGACAATAGGAGTATTTAAGTGCAAAAGGGAGTTAATTGAGGGATTTTGGACAATAAATAATGACTCAAATTCTATTTTGGTCAATTCAAAGATCTTACGGTGAGACAAGCATAAATTTTTTATGGAGATTTGTGGTGGTAGCAAAGAGATTGGGCCATTAGGCCCAATCTTGTAGCCTACCACTGATCTCCCCAAGGGTGTGGGTGATTGTTTGCTGGATGACATGCCAAGAAGAAGTAAAAAGGAGCAAAGCACCACAGGAGCTAATAGACCAGCATCGCTGGCACATCGGATAGCGAGGTGGTGTCGGCGGCACCAATTCAGCATCGGCAGTGCCCAACTTCATTCCCCACTTTTCAAAACTTGCAGAAATTACTGTTTTGCATATTTTTGACTTTGTATAACTAACAGTTTCCTAGGATTTTTGAGAGAGTTCTTTTGATAGGGTTTGAGGAGGACTTTTTGGAGGCTTTCGACAAAAAATCTTCTTCTTCTCTCTTTTCTATTTTATTTTCTTTCTGAATTCATCGCCAGGTGTGGCTAAACTTTTATTCTTGGTTTAAGGAGATAGAAGCCTCAGAATTAATATATTATGAGATCTAATTTGATTTAATTATTCAATTTATACTTTGAGTATTAAATGTTCTTCTTCGTTCATGATTAAGATTGTTATGCTTAATTGCTAGGAGGCTGACTGATTTATTATTCATTACAATCTATAGATAGATTAGATATCAAATCTATAATCATTTGATCCTTCTAATTTGTGAAGCAACTAGGGTTTAATAATTTACTGCTGTTGCAGTTATTAAATCTTAGGAAAAATATTTAACTAAATTAAATGCAACCATCAGTGCTTGTGTTGTTTAGCTTCACCAATATCTACAAATATTAAGGCTACTATTAGATTAAACCTTTAGTGCTGGTCTTAGGTTGTTTAATAGTTAAGGTTAAACGCTGGTTTCTAATTAACTACATTGAAGGAGAGATAGGAAAAATAATTTCAATGGTGAATATTCAAAGTATGATTTGATTTATAATTGTATCAATGATCAGTTTTGAGATTCTGATGGTAGATGTTGATTTGAACCAAGGTTTTCTTCTCTGATAGATTTCTTTTATAGCATCTTCTTCATTACATTGAAAACCCCCTTTCTTGTTCATATTGCATAAAGCAAAGCTAGATACTCCTCGTGGGATCGACCTTTATTCACACTACTATAGGTAATTTAATTGGAATAAGGTTCTAAATTTGGTTGCCTACAACAACACACTAGCATCACTTGGAAAGTAACTTGTTAGTACTTTAATTCTTCACTCATTTGTTTGTTCATAATCAAAAATTAGTTATTTAATTACATTCATCATAAAAATCAAGCTTAGTAAAGATGTTAGACTTAACACAACATTCTTCCCTTTTTTTATGATGATAAAATATTTAACTGATAAACCTTTCATGAAAATATACAAAATATGCAATGTGCTTCTACTAACTTAGTGAGGTTCCCCTTGAATGTATACACTTAGTTGTTTTGATATCACTACAGTTAGTTACTCTAATATTTCTCCTATTTCTCCCCCTTTTAATCATAATCAAAAGGACTAAAATGTAAAGTTCAACCAGAGGGTGAAAGAGAATAAGAAAGAAATTGCATTATAATCAAAAGGAGTTGTAGATATATGGAGTTCTATCATTAATGGAGTTCACCTACCACCAACGACTGGAATTTAACTTAACTATAAATGAAGCATCATTTGAACAAGAAGAATAAGCAAGCAATCAAGGAAAATATTTGATGACCTCTTGAGAGCATTTACTGATCTAAGCCAAAACCTTCTACTATCTTTCAAGAGCCGTAAGCCTTCAAACCTTCCTCAACTTTCTTTGAAGGCTCCCAACCACCTTTCAGAAAGATTATTTACTTTTGTATTCAATCTTTAGAAACCTTTCCTTGTGCTTATTGAGAAATACCTATGCTTCAAATTTTGATATTCATTCATTGTAAATTTCTTGAGCTAGTGATTGTGACTAGACTCAAGAAGAGTTGTAACTATCTGAGTGCAGACAAGAGATATTTATTTATGCCCCCTAAAGCTAGAATCTAAAAGTGTGTTGGGAGCACTATGATCACGCCCCTAGAGCTAAAATCTAAAAGAGTGCTAGGAGCACTGTGTTTATGCCCCTTAGAGGTAGAATTTAGAAGAGTGTTAGGAGCACTATTGTATTTCCACTATTGAGAATAGTGGAACCCAAGACACTAAGAGGAGAGTGTTCATGGAAGAGTGGAGTAGAGTGTTTACTCAAACCACTATAAAAATTCCTATGTCTTATTTATTTGTGCATTGATTGATTGAGTGATTTGAATTGATTGCTTGAGGGACTTTTGATCCTTAAGGGGTAGAACAATTTTTCTATACTTAATTCACCCCTCCTCTCTTGGGTTTTTGCTTAATATTTGGGACCAACATATTTAGCATCAGGAGTTGATAATACAACAGATGTTTGTTTCTTGAAGAACCATGATATCATCATGCTTCCAAAAAATATATAAGATCCTGAAGTACTCATCCTATCTACCTTATATCTTGCAAAATCTGAATCAGAGTACCCAACTAATTCAAAGTTTGAACCTTTTGGATACCATAAACTAAAGTTCAGAGTGTCTAAAAGGTATCTAAAGATTCTTTTAACAGCAATTTAATGTGATTCTTCAAGATCTAACTAAAATCGTGCACACATGCGAACACTAGACATAATATCTAGTCTACTTGCAGTTAAGTACAAAAGAGATCCTATCATACTTCTATAAAGTTTTTGATATATAATTTTACCTTTTTTCATCCTTATCCATTTTGATGAATGTACTCATTGGTATGCTCAATGGCTTTCCTTCTTCTAAATTAAATTTCTTGAGTAATTCTTTAATATATTTTGCTTGACGGAGGAAAATTCCTTCATCAGCTTTAGTGCTTTAGTTGAAGTCCCAGAAAGAAGTTCATCTCACCCATTAAATTCATCTCAAATTCTCCCTACATGACTTTAGAAAAATCCTAACTTAATTTGCCATTAGTAGGACCAAATATAATATCATCTACATAGATTTGAACAATCAATATATCATTTTCTTCATGCTTAATAAAAAATGTGGTATCAACTTTATGTCTAGTAAATCCTTTTTTTATTAAGAATTTACTTAGTCTCTCATACTTTGCTCTAGGAGCTTATTTTAGTTCATAGAGAGTTTTCATGAGTTTTAAAACATGGTTAGGATCACAAGGGTCTTCAAACCCAGAAAGTTGTTTTACATAAACTTCTTCATTAATGAAACTATTCAAGAATGCATTTTTGACATTCATTTGATAAAGTTTGAAATTCATGAAAGATGCAAAAGCTAGTGATATTCTAATAATAGCCTTAATTCTGGCAACAGGAGTATATGATTCTTTAAAATCTATTCCTTCCTCTTGGTTTCTTACCATTATAACAGATTCATCTAGTTTGTTCCTAAAGATCCACTTACTTTTTATAATAGATTGATGGTTAGGCCTTGGAACAAGTATCTACACATCATTTCATTTGAATTGACCCAATTTTTTTAGCATAGCTATAATCTAGTTTTCATCTTCTAAAGCTTGATCTATGCAAATTGGTTCTAATTGAGAAATGAAAGTAAAATTACCACGTATTTGATAATATAAAGATCTAGTTCTCACTCTATCATAAATATCACAAATTATGTGATTTCTAGGATGATCATGCATAAACCTCAAATCTTAAGGAAAGGAAAAGTTACCTTTATTAGCTACCTCATTGATGGATGGTTCATTATCTGTTTCTTCTTCATCCATTTGTGTCTCTAATTACTAAGAATCTTTTTCTTTATCTTGTATCTTTATTTTCTCCATAGATGTTGTGAGTTCTCTTGTCTCATCATCAAAATCACTAATCCTCCTTGAGGAGTTAGTACTTTTATTGAATTTTCTATGAATGGATTCCTCCACAGTTTTATTCTTTAGATTGTAGACTCTAAATGCCTTGCTAATAATGGAATAACCAAGAAAAATGCCTTCATTAGATTTGCTATCAAATTTATTACGATTTTCCTTCCCATTATTAGGAATGACACATTTGCAACAAAAAGTATGGAAATGAAAAATACTTTGGCTTTCTGCTATAATACAATTCAAATAAAGTTTTGTTGAGTATAAATCTAGTAAAAATTTTATTAATAATATAGCATGCAATATTCATTGGTTTAGCCCAAAAATATCAAGGCAAGTTATATTCACTCAACATTTTTCATACTATCTCTTGCAATGATCTATTTTTCCTTTCAACTACTCTATTTTGCTGAGGCATTTTCGATGCACAGAATGTGTGCAAAATTTCATTGCTTTCACAAAAAGTAGTGAATTTTTAATTTTTCAAATTCTTCACCATGATTACTTCTTATGGCTACTATATGAGAATTTTGCTCATTCTATACACGTTTGGCAAATGTCTTAAAGAATGGGTAAGTATCATATTTGGAAGTCAGAAACACTATCCAGGTGAATCTTAAATAATCATCTATAATAACATCTATATAATGTTTCCCTCAAAGACTTCTAATTCTCATTAGTCCAACATGATCCATGAGTATCAATTGAAGTGGTTTAGTTATGTATACTTCTTTGGTAGATTTGAATGATTCTCTAACTTACTTTCCTTTTAAGCAAACATCATACAACTCATGTTGGTCAAATTTTAGTTTAGGTAGGCCAACAACAAGATCTTTGTTATATAGTTTTTCAATCATGAACTTGTTAGCATGTCCTAGTCTTCTATGCCATAACGAGGATTCTTCATTATTCACAATAAGACATTTGACTTAGATATCACCTAAATCTACTAAATACACATTTTCACATCTTTTCTCAACTACTACAACTGAATTTGAACTATCTATCACAGAACATATATGTGATTCAAACACAACATTGTAACCATTATCACAAAATTTACTCACACTTAAAAATATTATGTTTTTTAATCCTTTTGCTAGCAAAACATTTAAATAGTAATAGAGGGAGGTTTGTTGATCTTATAAATCCCAACTACTATCTTGTCCATTATCCCCAAAGGTAATTGTTTCTCCAATTTTAACTTTTAACTTTGTAAACAACTCCCTCTCCGCTGTCATGTGTCATGAGCAACCACTATCAATATATCATTTGCTACACCTTGTGGCTCTCAAGTACACTTGCAATGACATGGTCAATCTATAATTTTTGGTGCCCATTTAGGAATGGGACTAGGTAGGTTAGTAGCAGAATATTTTGGTACACATTGCTTTTTAGATGCTACTAATCTGTTATTTGAAGATACAGTTGTATTTATAATTTTAGCAATAATGTTTTGTACCTAAATCAAATTCTGTTTGGGTTCTATCATTTTTTCATAATTGTTAATTTTCTTTCTTTAGTTTTCTCCACTTTTCTTCTTTGCCTTTAGTTTAAATAAAGTAGAAGTTAATGTTTTTCTAAGTGCATGGTTTTTTGCTTTGATCAACTCAAGTTCTATGTTGATGTTTTGGTTAGTCTTGAGCTGAGTATTTTCTTATCTTAATTTAGAGCATTCATAGATTATTCTTTCTAGCTCTCTTTTTATTTTCTTATTTTTGGCTTTTAAAGTTTTGAAATATGAATATAGTTCATCTAATAATTATTTAAGAACAAGAGTTTTAGGTTTTGAATTTACCTCATCTTTGTGGATGGCCATGAAGCTTATTCCTATATGATATTCTTCTTGATTTTTTTCTTTGGAGCCGAGCAAAATGAATTGTGCTTCATTTCTTCTTTTCTTTCACTTAAGTTTTCTTGCATCATGTTCTCCAGCATTTTCCATGCAGCCATAGCTTTCTTCTTGTTTTCAAATTTTCTGTTGTTAGAAGTATTCTTTTCATCAAAGTAAGAATTATAATTTTTCTTCTTATCTTATTGCTTTTTATCTGGTTCTAGGCAGTCAAACTTCACATGTCTAGGCTTGCTGCAATTGTAACAAATTAGAATCTTCTTTTTCTTTTCTTTGCTCTTGTTATTGCTTTTGGAGTTATTTCCAAATCTCTTCTTCCAAATCATATTTCTCAATCTTCTGGTGATAATTGTCATATCTTCATCATCTTCACTAGTTAAGGCTTCATCGAAAGATTCTTCATTCTCTAAATCTGCTTGTAAAGTAATTATCTTCTTTCCTTTGAATTCATCTCATAACTTTTGTTTCATTTAGACTTCATGGTTCATGAGTGATCCCATGAGTTCTTCCACTATCATTTTATCTAGATCTTTTGCTTCCGAGATAGCAGTTAGTTTAGGCATCCAATATCTAGGTAGAGATCTTAAGATCTTCTATACTAACTTGGTTTCTTCATATTTCTCTCCCAAGTTCTTTAGTCCATTGGTAATTTTCTGAAATCTTCCAAACAGTTCAGAAATAGTTTCTAACTCCATGGAGAAGGCTTCATATTTCTATACTAGAAGATTTATTTTAGTTTTTTTCACTTGATTTGTACCTTCATGTGTTACGGAAAGTTTGTCCCAAATTTCCTTGGCTGAATCACAGAAATCTTTTCAAACTTAAAAGAAGATAGTACATAGTAGACCTTTGCATCATGTCCTACTGCTAGAATATCATCTAAGGTATATTTATCTTCAGTACTGGTAACATTCTTTCCATTCTTTTCTATAAGCCACAACTAGTAATCTGTGGCAATCAAAAATTTTGCATCTTCATCTTTCAATACCCATAATTGGTTCCATCAAAAAGTGGAGGTCTAGAAGTGGATTATCCCTCAGCAAATGTGTTGTAGAACATACTAGCCATTTGGATCTCTTCACAAGTTAATATATTGGTAATTTAAAATTAACTAGTAAAGCTTGCTCTGATATCACTTGTTAGTACCCTGTTAAATTGTAGCTCAAGAAGCGGGGTGAATTAAGCTTTCAAAAAGTTAGGGCAATAACTTGAGAGATGTGCTTAAAATAAAAGAAATTAAATTTCGCAGCACATATGCACAAGACTTTTATAGTAGTTTGGCCCTTCCTAGGTTCCTACTCCATTTCTCTAAGTCAGTCTCCTCTACTTATCTCAGGTTTCATTAACACCTTAATCAACCTGATCAAATACACATTGGTTTTCTAAGCTCACCAACTAACTCACTGGTTTTCTAAGCTCACCAGAAACTTTTACAAATTGTTGATTTTCAGAGCTCACAAACCAACTCATTGGTTTTCTAAGCTCACTAGAAACTTTTACAAACTGTTAGTTTTTAGAGCTTACAAACTAGCTCATATACTTTTAACAAGTTTTTCTTGCTTTTTCTTAATACTTAAATAGCAAGCACCCTACTTGCTTTAATAGACACTAAAAAGAAATATACAGATTAGTGCCTCTAACTTGGGCAAATTTGTACAAAAATTAAAAGCTTAAATAAATAAAGAAAGTAAGAAATAAGGATGAATGTATCAAACTCCTTAAAAGATGACATAGATCTAGCTTTACGAGCTTGGACAATGTTGAAGATGTTGGAATTGATCGATGGAAGATCTTGAATGCTCTTTTTAAATGCTTGAGTCAGAAAATTTTTTGTGTGTATATTTTTAATTTCTTGCTTTTTATAAGCTTTAAAAGAAATTTTAGCCATTGCAACCTTTAGCACATTTTAAATGTTTGACAGATTTGATGTGACTTTTTACATTTTGTCTGGCTTAAGAACTTCTAAGATAAGTCTTCAAAAATTTTGACGTTGTCTTTTGTAAGTTACCATTCAATCCACTGCTTATCAGAGTTTCTAAAGCACTTCTTTATAACTTCTGAGATAAGTCATAATTTGTATTTTTCTTGGTTGCATACTCTCAGATTCTTTGAAGGTTGATCTTGGTTTCTAATGTTGTCAACAGTCATATTTTAGACTTCTAAAAAACTTCTTAAAAACTTTTGAAGTATCTCTTAAGCTTGAATTTTATTTCTAATATATTTTTGAGTCTTTTAAAATTCTGACAATAGTCTAGCTTTCTGAAGATGCCTTCAATGGCCTTCTATATTACTTCTGAATATTTTCTGATGAGGTTCTGAGTTCAAAAACTTCTTCTAGACTTATACTGTATTACTATTATTAGTCATCAAAAACATCTCTAAGACTTTCAAACATTTCTAAATTTCTTCTTCTGACAAGGTTCTAGTTACAGAAACTTCATTTGAAGTAGGATGTTTTAATTTTAAAAGTTTTTGGAGATTCTTAAGTTCATGCTTTGTCTCTAAAGAAGTCCTGACATGCTTTTGTAGAGGTTCTGAAGTAGTTTGTGAATACTTTTGAACTTTCGAGCTTCATGCCTTGTCTTTGAAGAGATTCTGACATGCTTTTGAAGAGGTTCTGAAGTTGTTCTTCAATACTTTTGAACTTCTAAGCTTCACTCCATGTCTTTGAAGAGATTCTTTCTTGTCTCTGAAGTACTTCTGAGTGATTTCTACTCAAGCATTCCTTTTAAATTATCTTCTTTTGAAGTGTTAATGTAATAAGTTTACAATTAACATTGTTTATTACTTTTCTTAATCTGTTTTGATATATAAACGCTGCATCACTTGGAAAGTAACTTGTTAGTACCTTAATTCTTCACTCATTTGTTTGTTCATCATCAAAACTTAGTTATTTAATTACATTCATTATCAAAATCAAGCTTAGTAGAGGGGTTAGACTTACCACAATATTCTTTCCCTTTTTTATGATGACAAAATATTAAGCAATATACCTTTCAAAAAGATAAAACATGTATAGGAACCAAAAAAAAATGTTTTGCTATGCACTAAGATAGCTCCCCCTGTATATTAACTCCCCCTAAACAACTACATCTACTAAGGTAACTGAGAGTGAAATTCTTGATTATTCTTATCTAATTATTTTTAAAAGCTTAATTCACTCACCCTCTTAACCTACCATTTGAGCAGGACTCGCAACAGACATGAAGAAGCTGAATAGAGACAAACTCTATGAACAAAAACAATAATGGATGAAGCTGGACCATCCATAATAGAGGTAAATGAAGAAGGTAACCCTTCTTTTCACAAAGATTGGAGGTTCATGCATGCTCTTCTAGAAAATCAGATAATTGATGATGTATACGATAGAATTAGGACTAGATCATCTTATCACCAATTATGTGGTAATTTTGTCTTTATCTCTCAACTAGAGCCAACTTGTATAGAACAAGTATTGGTATATGAGAACTAGACTTTTGCTATGCAAGAAGATTTGGAGCAATTCTAGTGAAACGATGTGTGGACCTTAGTTTCAAGACCAGACCATCAGATTGTCATAGGAACCAAATGGGTCTCTTTAGGAACTAACTTGATAAATTTGGATTAATAGTGAGAAATAAGGCAAGATTAGTAAAAAAGGGGTATTGTCAAGAAAAGAAGGATAAATTTTGAGGAGTCTTATACCCCTATTGCTATGATAAAAGCCATTAGAATGCTATTGGCTTTTGCATCCTATATGAATTTCAAGTTATACTAGATGGATACCAAGAGTGCATTCCTGAATAGTTTCATTAATGAAAATGATTATGTGGAATAACCTCTTGGGTTTGAAGACCCTCATGATCCTAACCATGTTTTCAAATTCAAGAAGACCCTCTATGGTTTAAAGCAGGCTCCTAGAGCTTGGTATGAGAGGCTAAGTAGATTTTTAATTGAGAATGGTTTCTCAAGGGATTAGGTAGACACCACACTCTTCATCAAGCATGTTATAAATGATGTCCTTATAGTTTAAATTTATGTATATGACATTGTATTTGGTACTACTAATGAAAATCTATATCAAGAGTTTTTTAAGACAATGCAGGAAGAGTTTCAAATGAGCTTGATGGAGGAACTGAACTTCTTTCTGAGACTGCAAGTGAAGTAGATGAAAGAAATAATATTCATCCACCAAGCCAAATATACAAAAGAACTTTTGAAAAAGTTCAATCTTGAAGATGGAAGATGTTTTGGAACTCCTGTGACCACTTCCATCAAGATGGACAAAGATGAAAAAGTTAAACCTGTCCATCATAAATTATATAGAAGCATGATAGGATTTCTTTTATATTTCACTATAAGTAGTCTAGATATCATGTTTAGCATCTATATGTGTGCTAGATTCTACTCAGATCTTAGAGAATCACATCTTAGTGCTATTATCTCACGGTTCTCTAGGAAATAGAAATCTAATGCATTGTCAACTGCTAAAGCTAAATATGCAGTAGCAGGCAGTTGTAGTGCATAGATTCTTTGGGCGAAACAACAGTTGGGTGACTATGCTTTGAAATTTGCTGATATACCCATCAGATGTGACAATACCAGTGCGATAAATCTGGCTAAGAATCCACTTATGCATTATAGATCTAAGCATATAAAAATCAGACATCATTTTAGTAGAGATCACATTTAGAATCACAATGTTTGCTTAGAATATATACCAACTAAAAATCAGTTAGCAAATATTTAGTGCAAAAAATAAAGGAAGTAAATTACACTACATAAAGATAAAGATATTTTATAGTGGTTCAGCATAACAAGGTACCTACTCCACCTCTAAGTTAGTCTCTCTACTACACTCAAGTTCCACTAACATTTATTAGTTTTCCAAGCTCACCTTCAAACTCTTGCAAATGTTGGTTTTTAAAGCCCACCGACAAACTTTTACAATCACTCAACAAGTCTTTCTACTTGTTGTAATCAATAATACAATCAACAAGCCCCTTGCTTTACATAACAAATAATAGAGAAAGATTTGTAAAAGAATGTGCCACTTACTTAGGAAGAGTGTACAAAATAAATGTCGAAGTAATAAATGCAATACCATTAAGCAAAAATGTTTCAGACTCCAAAAGAAGTTGCAGAAGATGTGCTTTGAATGCAATTTGGAATGTTACATAGTAGAGTTGAAAACATTGGAAGAAAACTTTTAACTCTTATTAAATGCACTTTGATTACTTGTCTTACTGTTGGAATGTCCCTGTTAACTCTTTTTATGTGAGAGTTAAAATTTCACCCATTGTGGTGGTTGGTGATCATTAAATGCAAGGGAAGTTTCAAATTTCTAACCATTGAGTTTGTTCCCGCTACTTTAGACCGAAAGTAAAGCTTACAGCATGTCTAGAATGGCAAAAAACTCTACCAGTGTGCTTTTTCATAAACTTTGAAGTCATTGCTTTTTCTATAGTTGCTGCTACTTTAGACCATCTGAAGCATACCTTCAGCATATCTAGATGTTGCATTGTGAACAACTCTAACTGGCACCTTCGTAACAGTGCTACAACATGTCTAAAGTTAGTTCTTCTAAACATCTAAAGTGGCATGAATTACTTAATTGTGTGCCCCTGAACTTTAGCACTTTTGATCTTAGCTTGAGAACATTTGAAGTGAAATTCAGCACATCTAAAGTTATCCTTCATGACTTCTAAAGTTCGGGGCTTAGCCATTTTCAAATGTTTGTAACTTCTGTCTTTAGTGACGCATTATAGGCATGTTTTAGCACATCTAAAGTGAATCTTCAAAACATCTAAAGTGGCATTAATCCTTCAACTACTTGGCTTCATGCTTCAACATATTTGACTTGCATTGCACATATGCTTGAGCATGTATGAAGTGCTGTTAACACTTTAACACCTAGTCTTCATAATTCAACACATTTGAAGTGCATTGGTAATTCTTTTGAAGCATGTATGAAGCATCTTTGAAGTTTTCACATCTGAACTTTGGCATATGACTTTATTCACTTCAATAGCATACTTTAGCACATCTAAATCACCTTTGAAGATACTTTGAAGCTCATGTTTGATGTCAGGCATATTCATCAGTTGTAGTTTGGCCTTGGAAGCTTGATTGTAGCATTTAAAATAATTCTAAAGTTATTTTAGACTTAGCCTTTATCTCTACAGCCTTCATTCTTCAGACTCTCTGAACTTCTTCAATTCTGAGTTTGTTCCTCATGGTTTTAGATGTGTCCCAATACATTTGAAATCCTCTTCTAAGTTCAAGGTTACTGGTCCTTTGAGCATTCACTAGTTTCTTCCTTTGTAAATTGACTTGTGGATTTTGTCTCTAATATGAGCTTGAATACATTGTCCACACTATTAGGATTATGTGAATGATTTTGATGACAACAAAACTTGTT
Organism: Pouteria campechiana; assembly: GCA_036873735.1. NCBI lineage: Eukaryota > Viridiplantae > Streptophyta > Magnoliopsida > Ericales > Sapotaceae > Pouteria > Pouteria campechiana. The sequence goes on from JAYJMB010005895.1 coordinate 33,504, forward strand.
TTAGACTTGATATATGCTAAAGATGTTGATAGTTTAGAAATCTTAGAATATAGATAGACATGCTTGGATTGTGTAAGTGATTATTTATGCAAAGATATGCACAAGTTTGTTATTTGATGGAAGTTTAAATATTTTACAAAATAAGAAATCTTTATGATCCAACTTACATTAAACTTACTTTATCATGATTTAGGTTAATGTATGTTTAAACTGGACTAATGTGTTAAAGGGCTAAAAATATAGTAGCTACAGTACTTACTATAGTGTCTGCTACAATGTCAGGGGTGCTGCTATAGTGACAAGGGTTGTAGCTACATTACTGCTATAGCAGTAGTGCTTGCCATATCCTAGGCAGTTGTGCTTAGTACCTGCGATATTCTAGCAGAGATGCTTTTTCTTGTCGACCCACAGTCGATTTCCCATAACGCTTGCCATAGTGTCTGCCACTGCTACAGTGATAGTGCTGCAGTAAATGTGAGTGATGCTAATTTTCATATCACTTGCCATATCCCCAGCTGCCTGCCATATCGCCTGTGCCACAGTGACTTGGCCCAATCGCCTGCAGATGGACAACAAGTTATATCTGGAAGTTTTTGCCAGAATGAGACTGTAACTACTTGGACATTGCCTGCCATATTGCTTGGCACCCAGTTGATTGTTCCAACCACCTGGGCCTACCACTTGCCGACCCCCAATGGTCAAAAATATGAATGTTGCAAGCCAAAAATTCAACTCAAGCTTCTTCCAACTATCAAGATTTTTGAAGATCTATTTAAGGAGAAGTATTAAGACAAGAAGAAGTAATGAAATTGAGTTATACTCATCAAGAATCCCTTATAACCCTAGGCCAAGTGCTTAAACCTTCATTTATTCATTCAATGGCTTTTACCTTCCAACTTCCATTCAAGGTCAACTTCTTCAATACAAAAAAGGAAGATCTTCTACAATAAAAGAGCAACACTCAAGTCTTCCCCAAAGCTTACCAAGAAGCACTATTTGAAAGTGTGCATCTTTTCTTTCTCAATTTTACTTTGTGTATCCCTTGAGTTGGTAGAGACCAAGCTCAAGAAGAGTGCATGTGGTACTAATTTATGCCACCTTGAGCTGAATCAAGAAGAGGGAAAGAGGCACTAGTTTATGCCCCCTAGAGTTAGAATCTAGAAGAGTGCAAGAGACACTAGTTTATGCCTCCTAGAGCTAGAATCTAGAAGAGTGTGAGAAATACTATTGTAATTCTAATACAGTGAGATAGAGGAACCCAAGACACAAAGGGTATGTTCTTGGAAGAGTGGAGTAGGGGAGGTTGCCCAAACCACTATACATCATGTCTCCTTTGTGCAATTACTTTATTTTATTGTATTCCATTGCTTTATTAATTATTTGAATACAATTTGCACACAAGTATAAAATAGAGGGAGTTAAACTAAATAGGGGTTGAGTAAGAAATTTTTATAAAACCCAATTCACCCCTCCCCTCTTTGGTTTAGCTATGCCTAGCAGACCTAACAAGTGGTATCAAAGCAAGCTACAAGCAAAATTGTAAAAATCTAAAATGGCAAACCCATCATCATCTTCTACTCATGTATTTGTCGAGGGGCAACACTTTGCAAATTAGAAATTAAGGATGAAATAATTCATTATGGCTAGTGACATGGATTCTTGGAAAGCCATAGTGGTAGGAATAACCTCCTTACAACTGAAATTGAAGCTAAGGAAGAAATAATAAATGTTTAAAACAATCTTAAAGCAACAAGTTCATTATTTTATGCCTTATCTGTAAGCAAGTTCGATAGAGTTTCATCATGCACCACTGCCAAAGGTACTGGGATATGTTGGTGTTAATCTCTAAAGGTTCTTCCCAAGTCCAGGGGACTAAGAGAAACATACTTATAAGAGAATTAGAGAATTTCAGGATGAAAGAAGGAGAAAGTATTTCTAAAACGTATGCACATTTTTCAAAAATCACTAATGCTCTCAAAGGTTTTGAGAGAGAGATTTATAATTATGAAAAAGTTATGAAGATCTTGAAAGCATTGCCTAAATCCTATAATCAAAAGATCACAGCAATTGAGGAAGCAAAAGATTTAAATGTACTCAAGGTTGATGACCTTATCAGCTCTCTTATATCTCATCAATTAATCAAAAATAAAAGAGAAGAACCTGTTAAGCAAAGGAGAATGATGGTTATTAAAGCAACAAAGGAAAGCAGTAGTGAGTTAGATTCATAAAATGAAGATGAATTTGCTATGCTCACCAGAAATTTTAGAAAATTTGTAAGAAGCAACAGAGCCATCACTTCAAGAAAATAATTCAGACAAGAAGACAAGAAAAGAAGAGAAAGAAAAAGAAGTTTGCCTCAATGTTTCAAGTGTGGTAGATTTGGACACATATTTGCAGTATGTCCAAATGAAGAATAAGTTGACTTAAATGAGGAAGAAGATAGAAAAGGAAAATAAACTAGAAAACCATTAAAGAACTAAGCAAGGGGAATGTATATGAATGGTGAGGAGTCCTTAAGCACAAGCTCTAGTGGAGGAGATGATAAGAAAATGGGAAATTTAGCACGAATTTGTTGCATGACTCATATAGAAAATGACTTTGCAAGCTATATTTCTATTAAAGATCAATGTACAAACAAATTAAAAATTAAGGTAAATTCTCACTATTCTTATTCCTCTGATTCTTCAAGCTCCACAAGTGATTCTAGCAAATGTAATGAGCTTGATGAATTATAGTAATTATACAATTCTCTCTTCAATGAATTTGAAACTCTTGGACAAAAAGTCATCCAAAAGAAGACACACTTTGACTCTATTGTTAAAGTAAATGATATTCTTGTAGAGAAAAATCTATCTCTACAAAAAGAAGTTGGAGAATTGTAAAAGGAGATAGAAATATTAAATAGTATGTTGAAAAATCTCACTAATTTAGGAGAATCAATGACCAAGTTCTTATGTATGACTGGACAAAAGAGCACATGAGGACTTGGGTGTGAACAATCGAGTTGTGAGGAATCACAAAAAATCATAAAATTTTGTGGATGGACCAAGGGTATCATACCTTATTGAAGAGAGAAGGAATTGTCTTAACATTAGAAGGTTCACAAAACATTCTTGGGTGAGAAAACCAATAGCATATCAAGCACCGAAAGAAAATCTTAACAAATGTTACTTTTGCAACAAAGAAGGACATAAAGTGCATGATTGTTACGCTAAAAAATTGCAAAGAGGAGGTACTAAATTGGAATGGAAACCTATGAAAAATACACATTTTTCACTACAATATATGGACCCATTATTTAGGTACCAAAGAGGTAAGTAGAATGTTCTCTGTTTATGATTGTAGCTAAGTCTTAAAGCCACAATGAGAAACACCTGGATCATAGATGGTGGATGCTTAAGAGACATGATTGGGAACAAAGACTTCTTTAAGGAGTTAAAGCTCATAAATGGAGGGACAGTTTGATTTGGTAACAATGATAAAGGATTCATCCAGGGTATTGGTAAAATCTTTGGTTCATACAATGCATGCATAGAAGATATATTATATGTTGATAGTCTCAAACATAACTTACTTAGCATTAGCCAATTATGTGACAGAGGTCACAAAGTTGTGTTTCAATCCTCCACATGTAATGTACGTGATATTGATAATAGCTTATTATTCAGTGGAAAAAGGCATGGAAATGTATATCTAGTCCATCTAGATAAAATTATAGGAAAATGTCTAATTGTTGTAAATAATGACCCATGGTTGTGGCATAAAAGATTGTGACATATTAATATGTCAAATATCAAATCTCTGTGGAAGAAAATGTTAGTAAATGGTCTACCCAAGTTGAAGTATGACAAAAATCAAATTTGCAAATCTTGTCAAATGTCTAAATAGACCCAAACTTCCTTTCCTCCCAAGAATGAAGTATCCACATCTAGACCACTAGAGTTATTACATATGGCTCTGTTTGGACCATCCAACATCATTACCCTTAGAGGGAAAAGATATGTGTAAGTCATTGTAGATGACTACACTAGATTCATATGGGTAATCCTATTAACAAGCAAAGATGAAGCATTTTTCATGTTCTTTACTTTTTCAAAGCTTTTCTAAAACAAGAAGCAACTCTCAATTATCTCAATTTGAAGTCACTATGGTGGTGAATTTGAAAACATAAAGTTTATTGACTATTGTGAAGAAAAAGGAATTCACCATAACTTCTCATCTCCTAGAACTCAATGAGAGAAAGAATAGGATAATACAAGAAATGATAGGAACCATATTAAATGAGAGAAAATTTTCTAAAAAATTTTAGGGAGAAACAATTAACAGAGTTTGCCATGTACTAAATAGAGTTACCATTAGAGTGATTTTACGAAAAACTCCTTATGAGCTTTGGAAAGGAAGAAAACTAAACATTTTATAATTTCATTCCTTTGGGTGTTTATGTTATATACTAAACAATGGAAAGGATAATCTTGAACATTTTGATCAAAAGAGTGATGAGGCTATATTCCTTGGCTACTGTTCTAATAGTAGAACTTTTAGAGTTTTCGATAAAAAGACTCAAGTTGTAGAAGAATCTTTGCATGTAATTTTTGATAAGACTGGATTAACTCCTGGAAAGGAGACTGATGTGATGTAGATGAAGTCACAAAAAGAATGAAAAGGCTATAATTGGAAAAGTAAGGAATAGAAAGAACATCAAAACAAAATGGTAAGCAAAATTCAGAAGCTAAAAAAGAGGTAAGTGAAGGTAGTGTTACTTACCAACATCCCACTAATTTGAAATTCATATCTGCCCATCCTATGGATTAAGTCAAAGGTGACATATATGATGGGTTAAGAATAAGAAAATTCATGCAAAACATTTGTTGAGACTTTTCATTCATTTCAAACATAGAACCCACTTGCACTGATCAAGCTCTTAATAAAGAAAATTAGATAATTGCAATGCAAGAGAGCTAAATCAGTTTGAAAGAAATAAAGTTTGGGAATTAGTTCCAAGACCTAAGAATATGTAAGTGATTGGAACTAAATGGGTTTTTAGAATCATATTAGATGAAAGTGGACTTGTAGTTAGAAATAAGGCAAGGTTAGTTGCTAAGAGGTATTCCCAAGAAGAAGGAATTGACTTTGAGGAATCCTATACACCTGTAGCAAGATTTGAAGCCATAAGTATGTTACTTACATTTGCATGCTACAAGAATTTTAAGTTATTTCATGTGGATGTGAAAGTTGCATTCGTTAATGGATATATAAATGAGGAGGTATATGTAGAGCAACCTCTTGGTTCTGAGTTTGATTATCAAGCAAATCATGTATTAATAAAGCACTATATAGACTAAGGCGAGCTCCAAGTGCTTAGAATGAAATATTAAGTAAGTTTCTTGATGATCATTAGCTCAAAAGAGAAAAAGTTGACACTACATTATTATTTAAGAATGTTGGCATGAATATCTTGATAGTTCAAATTTATGTAAATGACATTATTTTCTATGCTACTAATGAAGTTCTTTAGCAAGATTTTTCTAGAATTTTGCAGATGAATTTGAAATGAGCATGATGGGTGAGCTAAACTATTTTCTTGGATTGCTAATTAAACAAAAAGATAATATAAACTACATTTGTCAAGCTAAGTATACAAGAGACATGCTCAAGAAGTTCAAGATAGAAGAAGTGAAAGCTGTAAATACTCCGATGAACACCTCAATAAGATTAGACAAAGATGAGAAGGGTAAACTTGTTGATAAAACATTATATCATAGCATGATCAGTTCCTTGCTATACTTAACTGCATCTAGGCCTGATATCTTATTTAGCGTATGTTTATGTTCTAGATTTTAGTCTAGCCTAAAAGAGTCACACATAATTATAGTTTTAAGTATCTAGTTGATACACCAATTCCAGGGTTGTATTATTCAAAAGGAGCTAGTTTTGAATTAATTTGATATTTAGATGTTGACTTTAGAAGATACAAAGTCGACAGGAGAAGCACTAATGGAACATGTTAATTTCTAGGAAATATCATAGTTTCATGGTTCTCTAGAGAGCAAACTAGTGTTACTTTATCTACTATAGAAGCTAAGTATATAGTACCTAGAAGTTGTTGTGCACAATTGCTTTAGATGAAACGAAAACTTTTAGATTATGGTTTGCATTATAGGAATATTCTTATAAGGTGTGATAATACAAGTGCTATATATTTAACAAAAAATCCTATTTTACACTCTCACGCAAAGCATATTGAGATTAGGCATCATTTCATAAGAGATCATGTGGAAAAGCATTATATCTATTTAAAGTATGTGCCTACCAATGCTCAACTTGTAGACATTTTCACAAAACCATTGTCACCAAAAAGTTTTTACACCATTAGAAGAGAATTGGAAATAATTGAGATCTTTATATAAGCCTTATATGGTAATCCCTAATAATAAGCTTTCAATGATGGTTTATATAATGTTTGAATGTTGCCCTTGTTAAGGATTTTCTCTCCCATCTTTTTTATTCTAACAAAAAGGGTGAGAAAATAGGAAGACTTGAAAAAGCATTAATGTTTATACATTTCAATTAGATAGGGGGAGATATTTATACATTCCAATTAGATATGGGTGTTGGTCCCAAAGCTTAGGAAAATGCCCAAGAGGGGAGGGGCGAATTAGGTACTTAAAATTTTGCTGAACCTTTTTAGGATTAAATATCCCTCTAGCAACCAATCCAATCACTTAATGAATGCACAAGTAAATAAGACACAAAAATTTTTATAGTGGCTTGAGTTAACACTTTACTCCAACCTTCCAAGAATACTCTCCTCTTAGTGTCTTGGGTTCCACTATCTCCAATAGTAGAAATACAATCAGTGTACCTCGCACTCTTCTAATTCCAGCTATAGGGGGCATGACTATAATGCTCTCAGAACTCTTCTGGATTCCAGCTCCAGGGGGCATAAACACAGCGCTGTAACGACCCGGTGCTCCAGTACATATTGCTCGCTTTGCCCAATGCATCCTTGCCAGGAACCTCACTGGACTGATGGATTTGTCTCTTCCGGAGCACAGTGCATCCTTAACAGGAACCTCACCAACTCCTGTGGACCCATACTTCACCCGCTCAAAACGGGTGATACCTTTGCAACCGAGCCTCACGTATTTAGCTAGGACTCCCTCCCTCACCCAGGCGATGTGGGATATCACATCCACCCCTCCTCAAGGCTGCCATGTCCTCATGGCACACACCCCCGTAGACTGTTGGGAGTCAACTTTGATACCAACTATAATGACCCGGCACTCTAGCACATATTGCCTTGGCCCAATACATCCTTACCAAGAAACTCACTGGACTCACGGATTTGTCCCTTCCGGAGCACAATGCATCCTTAACAGGAACCTCACCAACTCCTTCGGGCTCGTCCTTCACCCACCCAAAACAGGTGATACCTTTACAACTGAGCCTCACATATTTAGCCCAGGACTCCTCCCTCACCCAGGCGATGTGGGATATCACAAGCGCTCTCAGCACTCTTTTAGATTCTAGCTCTAGAGGGTGTAAGCACAGTGCTCCCAGCATACTTCTAGATTCTAGCTCTAGGGGATATAAATAAATAGTTTTTGTCTGCACCCAAACAATAATAGCTCTTCTTGAATCAGGCCTCAACTATAAGCTCAAGAAATATTACAATGAATGAATATCAAAAATTAAAGCACTTATATAGACACTTTACAATAACTACAAGGAAAGAATTTTGAAGATTAAATGCAAAAGTAAATGATCTTCCCAAAAGGTGGTTGGAAGCCTTCAAAGAAAGTTTGAATACAAGGCTCATGAATCTTGAAAGAAGTAAAAGGTTTTTGGATCAGCTCAGTAATAGCTCTTAAGAAGGGATTAAATGTTTATCTTGATTATTCTTCTCTCCCTTCTTCTTGATCCATCGATGTTGCATCTATAACTATCTTGAATTCTAGCTGTTTGTGGTAGGTGAACTCTATCAATGATAGAAGACTATTCTGATTAGCACATTTGAATCCTTTATCTTCTAATTAATTCTTGTCTACTAGAATGCCTACAGAATCGACCTTAGAGAAGATGATTTCTAGTTCATAATAAGTATTGGTTGAAGTAATGCTACAATAGCTAATACTTTCATCAATGTAGAAAGAGCCTTATTAATGCTAGACAAAGTCCAACGATTCAGTTTCTCCATGGCAAGTAATAGAAGAATCCATTTAGTGTCAACGAATCATCTTTTTAGTAGTTCTTCTTTTACTTAATCTTTGGCAAGTAACTAATGAATTCAGTCAGCATAGATGAATCATTTTTTCTGTGGTTCATCTTTTACTTTGTCCATAGCAAGTAAAAGAATAATTGTAGAGGCATAGACGAAGATAGCTTCTCATATACCCAGACAAAGTAAGCTACTCATCTGTGGCTTACTTAGATTAGATGAATCCTATTATTCTGCATTTGTCTGAGTTGATGAATGATCATTAGCTTGGTAAGTTATTCATTTATAGCTTTCTTATGATAGACAAAGTTTGTTATATGCTTATTGCTTTGCATTCGTTTGAGATAAACTTCACCTTGACAGATGAACAATGACTCAGTTGATTCCTTTTCATCTTGAGCTTTGTTCATAGCGGCACTTTATCTCTGGCACTGGATTTGTTTGGAGCTATTTGGATAGATAGATTGATGCCTTGAATATATTTTGATTCTTCTCTGCATTCTTTTATCTGTAAGGCCTGAAACTTGATTCTACATAATAAATGCTTGACAATAACCATTAGTACATAATCTTTAATCAATTTTTTTTTATCTTTGAAATGATGCATTTATACTAACATTCTTTTCCTTTTTGAGAATGATAAAACTTGATTAGAAATTATCTCATAAAAGATAACATCTCCCTGAATGTTTGCATTCTGATGAAAATATTTTAAAAGTTTTAATCATTCCACAAGTTGCCATTATCTATAATCTCCCTTAGCTAGTTTATATATGTATTCTCCCCCTGATTAATTCAAGATCATGCATTCTAATTTTTGTGTTCTCCTTGAGATAATTTCGCAATTGAGATAATTTTATAGATTCTTTCTCTCCCTTTTTGTCATAATCAAAAAGAAATCCATCACTTGCAGCAAGTATCGGTCTATACACATAAAAAGAACTAGCATTATCCCACCAAGAAAAGTGAAGAAATATCCTTTAGTTCTTCAATTTCCACCACTTGTGTATGTTCCTTCTATATCTTCTTCTTAAACTCCCTTCCCTAAGATGCTACATCTTTTTGGGGCAGAGAAGGATTGCGAGTCATGGGGTAAAATAGACTTGTAGTGGGGGCAATACTAGGTAGTTGATATGATGTTTCAAGAAAGAAGGAATAACTCTTGCTAAAGATATAGTTTGATCTAATATGAACAACTGTAAATTGATTTTGGCAAGAAAGCAAGGTGTATACGATCTCAAAAACCATGATTTAGATGAAGTGGGAATTGGACAATGTATGGAAATAACTTTAGATAAATGTTGTGTCCAAGACAAAAGGGCTAATGAACTTACTTCATCTAAGACGAAGTTGAGCCTCATTAAAAACATATCAAAACTATACAACTTCAAGCATAGAATCATCAAAGATTTTTATTTCATACATTCACATTAGTCATGCCTAATTTTATTCTAATGTTGCAGAAATTTTCTAAAGGCAATGATTTAGAAAGATGTCAGCAAGTCAATCATTTGTGAACAAATATTCTAAGCATATATCATATTTTTCTATGTGATCTCTAATGAAGTGATACCTAATTTCTATATGCTTGGTTCAGAATGTTAGGGTTATTTGTCAAGCATACCATTAGTATTTGTTGAACCAAATGGAATATATGGCAAACAGCTAAGTTTTGGTGATGAGCAACATATGAGTAAACACTTATGGTATTGATAGTTGTGTTCTTAAGTATTGCAGAGATAGATATAAATGATGTACAGGGAAGCAACTCAAATATAGTGGATAGCGTATATAGAGAATGCATCAGTAAGAAAAATCCACTAACCCAAAGAAAATAACAATACTCAAAAAGAATGACACTAAAACTTTGAAAAGAAGCCACAAAAAACATCTATAGCTATGACGTTCAAGCCTCAATGAGTGATTGAATAAATCTTCTATAGATAAAGTTAGTATCAGATAGCATCTACCTTAGATAGATTCAGACAAATTGTTTCATAGACAAGTTAGATAAACTGCTTATACTCAATATCTATTCTCTACACAAAAACAAATTCAGATTGCAGAAGCAAAGGTGAAATGGAGCTAAACTTAGACAAATGAAGGGACAAAAATGGATTCGAATTAATCAAGCATTTGTCTCTCATAAAAAGTCCATCTAGAAGAGAAGAAGATTAAGGAACTTGTCTATAATCCTCTACAGATGATATAGAAGATGAAGTAGAAGATGTATCTACCCAGTGCTTGAACACATATTGTCTGCTTTGACCAATGCATCCTTACCAGGAACCTCACCGAATTCATGAATTTGTCCCTTTTGGAGCATAGTGCATCCATAATAGGAACCTCACCAGCTCCTCTGGGCTCGTCCTTCCCCTGCCCAAAATGGGTGATACCTTTGCAACCAAGCATCACATATCTACCCTTCCTTAGGGCTGCCATGTCTGTATGGCACACACCCTTGCAGACTATTGGGAGTTAGCATTGACACCAACTGTAACGACCCAGCGCTCTAGTACATATTGTCTGCTTTACCCAATGCATCCTTACTAGGAACCACACCGAACTCACAGATTTGTCCCTTTTGGGACTGGGCATCCTTATAAGGAACCTCCTATAATACCATTTATACCAATTGGGCCATCAAGGTCAATCATTAAGCAAACCCCGCCATGTCGACTGCCCATACTACCTCTCACACCAACTGATGGTTTTCAAGAGCTAACCACCAACTCATTGTTTTGCATCGATGGTTTTCACGAGCTTACCACCAACTCTCTTTACTTAATCATACAATACAATCATATATCATTTTATCCATGCATCAGATTTCACGTATATCATAATTCACAATAATACCTTATTCATAATAGTCTAAGCTCATAGTCAAATACAATGTCAAACATAAGGGGGATTACATAATTTCATTAATCTCATTATCAGTAAACACAACTCAAATGAATCATGACAACATTCATTATCCATCAACACAATCATGGAAAACATGTCAATTTATTCAATCAACATATCAATTACATTAATGTCATCTAGGCACTATAATCATAACAATGCCATCTTGACATTTTCAATCACCATCATACATAATCATACACAATGTCATCCCGACATTGTAATCAATCACGTCAATGCCATCTAGGCATTACAATCAATCATATCATTCAAAATATAGAATTTCTCAAATACACATGATAATTCATTTAAATCGAATTACATATATAAACAATCATTAATAGCATTCAATCAGAGTATGCTTCCATACGCAAACTACAAATATCAATTACATATGCTAGCAATACATATCTACACCTCATGGGTGTCCATTCCATCGCATCCACGCCATGATGGGGTCTATGCCGCCAAGGCATCCAAGCTTTTACAAATATATCTGCATCTCATGGATATCACATATCATATTTAACTAATTACATAGTTCAATATATGCACAAGCCAAGACATCCATCCAGATACGCATATGAGACTGTTACCCCAACACATCATATTCAATTAATTGATCACAATGATCTACACAATCTAGACACTCATGCCAACCATGAAACTTCACAGTTTCATATTTTTTATTTTCACATTCATAAACATTATAACAACAGGGTAATAAAATGCACCTATGGGCGCCACTACGTTTCCCTGCGCTACTCTGCTCATAGTAAATAATTACTATTTTTGTGCTATCACAGCACTATCAAATTTCATGTCACCTAGGCATAATCATAACATATCACATTATCATCACACCATATTTATATCATATCTATAGCCCCATTCATATGCCCTCTATTCATTCTTCACACCTTCTTATTTACCCTCTAGCTGGTCTTTTCTTATAAATCCCCTTGGCATGTCATTCCCTAGTTCTTTCTCACAATTATTGCCATCATGAATCTAGACTTAGTGCTTTCACACATGTGAATAGGATTTACCACACAGATAAGTCATAAGAAAGGCTTTGATACCACCGTAACACCCTGCACTCCCACCTTATGAGTTTTACAATGTCACACAGGGGCCGATGCGGAACGCTACCATTTTCCTTCTTCTTAAGGAAAATCTTACCATATTTTTAGAATTTTCTTAATTCTAAGGGAAATATCCTGCCTAAAATTCCGCAGAGATATACCTAAAATATATGCAGTTATACCTGATATACATGTATGAAATTAAATAAAATTTTATATTTCTATAATCAAATGATAATAATTATACCTACACACCCACACCCATACTCAAAGCTCCATCTAAGATCAGAATCGGATCATGATGGCAATACATTTTTCAAGATTGATACAAATCCATCTACAATATCATGAATAATTTACTATGACATGCTATTGCATTTAGTTTACATCATTTGGAATAAAATACAATCATACATAATTACATAACAAGATTTCAATCCCAACATTCTAGCATACCATTAAAATATCTTCTACTCTTATTCACCAATCCCAACCCACAGTTGAAATTCTTTACCTATCCTATCAGCTGAAAAAATAGATTAAGAAGACATGAGTCTAGGCAACTCAGTAAGTAGGCACAAATAATAAACAATAATAATAAATCATAAGTAATACACATGTTCTAATCCAGAACATGAATCAAAATAACATAATCTAAATATTTTCAGGAGGCTCAGCTCCTCCTTAATCCAATACAACAACTTACGCCCTTCAGGCATATACAACCGCAACCATAACTACAATATACTTACATCTCATCCTGAGATGTATAATACAAAAATAATATACCATGAGGCTCAATTCCTCATACTATTAATACTATAATGACCCAGCACTCTAACACATTTGTCCGCTTTGCCCAATGCATCCTCACTAGGAACCTCACTAGACTTATGGATTTGTCCCTTTTGGAGCATAGTGCATCCTTAACAGGAACCTCACCAGCTCCTTCGGGCTCATCCTTTGCCCACTCAAAATGAGTGATACCTTTGCAACCAAGCCTCATATATTTAGCCCAAGATTCTCTCCCCAGGTGATGTGGGATATCATATCCACCCCTCCTCAGGGCTATCATGTCCACATGGCACACACCCCTGCAAACCATTGGGAGTTGGCTCTAATACCAACTATAATGACCCGGTGCTCCAACACATATTGTCCGCTTTGCCCAATGCATCCTTACCAGGAACCTCATCGGACTCACGGATTTATCCCTTGTGGAGCACAATGCATCTTTAATAGGAACCTCACCAGCTCCTCTTTAATAGGAATCTCACCAGCTCCTCCAGGCCCATCCTTCGCCCACCCAAAATGGGTGATACCATTGCAACCAAGCCTCATATATTTAGCCTAGGAGTCCCTCCCTCACCTAGGCAATATGAGATATCACAAAGCAATACAACAACCATAGATGAATAACTTACTTTCTCTACCATCTTCATCTGCCACCTACAACAGACAAACCATTAGATGAACTGTTGAGGAAATGATTCATCTATGCATCTGTATGATTCATTTGTCAAATAACCAATATCAAATAGACAATTATGCAAATCTTGATTAAATAACTAATGGCCAACTCAATTCGACAGCTAATCAAATACCAAATCCAAACCAACCTATCCATATCTTTGTGTCATCCCAACACCATACCAAACTCCAATTATCCTACCACTCCACAAACCCAAATGCCTTATAGGGCATATCACATAATTTCATATTGTACACCTACCAAGTTTCCTTCGCCATAAAACTTAATCAAAATGGTGTCCATAATAAGGGTATTCCCACCAATATCCAAATCCAAGCATGCATTCCATCTAAGCATGCATCCGATTTGCAATCAAATTGCTAAACACAAACTCATACTAAATTATCTCATCAAACCAAAGTATGAGCTTTAACCAATCACAACCAATTATCAATTAATTATCCTAGGAGATATACAAGTTTATCAATTGCAATTTATCTCATTTCATCATACAGTCATAGTAACATTACAGTTTCATAAATAGCTAATTAAACAACTTAGAAATAATATCCAAAATACATATTTTTATTCTCTTAATTCATAACATTTGCACATCACTTACAATCCATATAATTAGACAAATGGGATAGTTACTATCCCTTATCTAATTCAATCAATTCAAGTTCTCACAAACAAATTTTATTCAATCATGGATAAGGATACATGTGCAATCAAATACTTAACAAAGTTTACACACCCCTTTAACCAAAGGACTCCAATAATTCCATCATAATTTTATTCAATAATCGAACTGAATTCAATTGCCAAGACTTATTTATGAAATTTGTATAGTTTCCTTATTTCAAATTCACATATTCTATAAGGTAATAACAATTCAACTATTCACACTAGATGCATATGAGTATCACCAAACATTCAAACAAGATGCATATAAGCATCACCACGCTTCCCTGCACTACTCTGATCACAATAAATTTTTGTCATCTCTTCTTAATCAAACATTGAATCAACTCATATTTAGACCATCACTGCACCATTTCTATCAATTCATCATTTCTGTCGATTCATTAGTGCCTCAATTCCCTAACTCAGGCCTTTAACATACAAATAACATTTCTTTTCCATTTCTATGTTCTTCCATATTTCTCAAAAATTCATATACTCATATTGGCATGTCATTTTCTGTCACTTCCTTATACTCTATCAATCACTTCCTTATACCCTATTGCCATCATGATTTTGAATTTGGGTGCTCCCACACAGATGAAGTAGATTTATCACACAGATAAGTCCTAGGCTCTGATACCATTCAGTCATGCCCCGCCTTTCGAGGCACAACCTTCCATTTTACACTCTATTTCACCTCGAATTGCCCACTTTTTGGGTGAGGTGCTCAAGTTCCATTTTAAAACTCAACTATTTTTTTCAAAAAAAGGACAAAGTATCCCCTAATTTATTAGGGTTTAACCTATATAATTATTTGTCAAATATAATAAAGCAATAATATAAATTCTAAACATAAATACCCACTCACCCACAGCCTAAGATTTGGTAGAATCATGATGCCAATCAACATTCTTAAAATCCATTAACAAATTAATAATTAAATCATTCATACATGCCCCTACTAATAATATATTAATTTAGTTTCTTCAATATCAAATACATCTCAATTAGAATCTATTAATTACAATTGTATATCAATTAAAATCATTAAATACAATGATACACATATAATGGGATTCTAATCCAAACATTCAATCACACCAGAAGAATATATCTTCTCTTCCTGCTTACCAGTCCCAATCCACAATGGGGATTCTTTACTTGGTTTGTCAACTAAAAATATAAACAAGAAGGTGTGAGTCTGGGCAACTCAGTAAGTAGACATGTAATAACAAAATATAATCAATAATCTAGATACATTGTATTCATTTCCAAAATAGATTCAATTCATGTTAAATGTTTCCATATCTCAAATATTGCCATTTCATCATTATCATTATCAAATTTCATAATTTACACATGCCCTTCAATGAGATGTTCTTCATCCTTTTCAACAGACAACCATATATAATCATATGAGATTTTCATCCCCAATCATACAATATAACTAATCAAAGAAGGGGCACCTACTTACCTATTGACGAATCATTATACACTCTTCCAGCTTCATTCCTTTTCATCTTTCTTAGATCATCTTGTATAGGGCAATAATCCCAATCATTTAAAAATGCAACTCTTAATTCATTTCCTACTAATGTATTTCAGATCTACATAACCCACAATTCAATTTATAGCTAGGAATTCCAAATCAAACTTATTCATATTATATCTCATTCATTAGCATTTCAAAATATTTTATTTCTAACATTAAATCCTTGCTGTATAGCATGAATAAGGCTTAAACACTTCCAAACCAACTCAATTAAACCTTTAATTCAACAAAATTGTGGCTTACATAACCCATACATAATTTTTCTTGATTAACCCAAACTAGGTAATAGTCTAATATCTATTTTCACTAACCCAAATCATCCCATACAAGTCCCAAAACATCATTAAGCATTAAACCTTTCTCCCATGATAATTTCACAAATTTCATAAAATTTCCTAATTTTTACTATTCATAAAAACCCTGGCTTGGCTAAAATCATGATTTCTTATGCCAAATCATTCCCAATACCTCATTAAGCATGTAAAAATTAGGTTTTCCATAATTTCAACATCAATTTCATCATTTTCCCTAAAATTCTAGAAATTTACAAAACCCTAGTTCAACCAAAATTTAAATTCAGGTAGGAAAAATAAACTTACATTGTGAATTAAGCATGACTGACACCCATAGATAAAGATCCAAGCTCCATACTCCCATTGGCATCTTCCATTTGAAGAAAACTGAATTTTCATCTACTGCCAATCATGTAAACATTGAAACCCAAGCTAGAAGGGAGTCTTGAGTGACTACCCATCTAAATCATCATGTTTCCAAGCTAATCAAGCAAAGGATTTAGAAAAATGAGGTTAGGGTAGAGTTTTAGGACACCTAGCATACGGCCTATGACTGCAAGTGGTATGGAAGCCTCCTACCACAGTGCCTGCCACTAGGTAGCAAGGTATATGGCCTTGGATCTGACTGTAGTTGGTATGACAGCCTCTTGCCATACCGCCTGCCAAGAGTAGTTTCTGTATTTTAGCCATATCTTCTTTCTACGATATCAAAATTACCTAATTTTTAAGGCATTAGAAAGATAAATTCAAAGGGATACAACTGTCATGTCAACAACTATTTTCAAATCATCCCCCAAATATGTTAAAAATTTCAATAAAGTTGACCTATCTCATTCATCTCATTATTTTTCTGTCATTTGGAACAGTTTTATTGTATTTGTCATAACTTCCTCATATTTTTATTTCATTGGATATATAATTTCATGATCTACAACTTTCATATTGAACACCTTTTCAAAATAGGCCATTATCGATGTCAACAATCAATCACAATTACCACTTTTTCAAATTCAACATTTTCACTTATGAAAGCTCATCATAGCCCCAGTTTACACAAAACATTTCAAATATCTCCATAATTACTTTCCACACATCATATACATGAAATGAATTATCTTCATAGCATTCACTACCTCATTTGAGCTCAATTATCAAAAATCACCTATTCAGTTGTTTTTACCGACCTTTTCCTATCATAAGTAACTCCATTAGCCTTTTTCATTCCAAAATGCTTCCAAAACTTAAACTAATATTTCACATATATTACAATATATATAATAATTATCTTATGCCATTCACATTGATCACAAATATATTTTTTGTTAAATTCACCATTTCAGTTCTTTTTAACCAAATTTTCTCTAAATTTTCTACTATATAAATAACTACACATTTTAATTTCATTCCAAATTACACCTAAGTCTTAAACCAAGATTCCTCACACATTACAATACCTATGGTAATCATATTAGTTCATTTATGTAGATCATAATTGTGCCTTTGCTCAATTTTACCTGTTGAGTTCTTTTCACATAACTTTCAATTTAATAGTTCAAAATTCCAAAATTATCTCAAAATTTTAATTCAATATCTCATACACATTATGTTATATATAATAATAATGTTACATTGGTCATTCAAGTCATATACATGACTTTACTCAAAATCACCACTTAAGTTCTTTTTTACTCAAAACTACTAATGAAGCCATTCTCTTTGTTCTATTCAGTTTTTCATAACAAATTTCTTTATAAAACACCATGTATTACCTCAATTCCTCATTTTACTAAAATGTAAAAAATTTACCCCAAATTTTAACACCATAGGTGTTACACTTCAATACTTTGAAATAAAAAATGACATCGACTCCTATTTTAACAGTTGCTGATTGGCCTCTTCCATTTGAACTCATGTGTGATGCATCAAACTTTGCTATCGGTGCTGTCCTAAGATAGAAAGTAGATGAGTTACCTCATGTTATTCATTATGCAAATAGGACTCCAAATGAAGCACAATTGAACTATTCTACCGCTTAAAAAGAGTTGCTTGCCATTATGTTTGCTTTGGAAAATTTTCATTTTACTTAATTGGTTTGAAGTTAATTGTTTATTCAGATCATGCTGCATTGAGATATTTTCTAATAAAAAAGGATACCAAGCCTATAAGTCTTTTCTCATGGAGTATTTGAATTGAAAAATCCAAAAGATAGGAGCACTTTCAAAGTTAATGGTCATCATGTTAAGAAATACAATAGAGAGGATGTGGGAATGCAATTGAATGAAGTGTGGGAAATTGAAAATTTGTAGAAAAGGGAGTTTATCTTGCTCAGATGTTAAATAAAGCGCTTCTTGGGAGGCAACCCAAGCTATTTTATCTTTTAGTTATTTCAATTTCTTAGATATAGTTAATAAATGTTAATTGCATTAATTTAAATAAACTTGCTTTGACTATTAAATTGTTAGATTACATTGATATTTTCTTATTTATTATACTTAATACATTGTTATTTTATGATTGAAAAGCTAATTTCATGAATGAAGGAATTGGTGAGCAAAACAAGTTAAATTCTAAGAAGGGAATAATAATATGCATGGAGAATTGATAAAAATTTGATGGGAGGTAGCAACATGGCACCTTCGGCGTGGGAAATCAAAGATTACAAGAGAAGGCAGCAATCTGACACCACCGGCACCCATTATGGTGCTGTCGGTGTCAAAAATCCATCATGTCACACCAAAAGCACAAGATCTCTTTACAAAATCCATGCGGAGGTAACGTGGTGGCATCGCAGGTGCCGGTGTCTGTCCCACGTTAAACCCCTAACCCTCGCACGCACTCTCCCATTCACTTTCCACTTTCACACAAGCCTTCTCTCTCCTACTTTCCCCTTCACTCTAGAACCTCTCCTCACAACCCTAAACCCCATTCAATCATTCTTAAACTCAAGGATTCATTGTCAAAACTTCTCTCTTCCATCTCCCTCCTTAGATTCATTTTGACCATTCCTCTATTCATCTTCTTCTTCGCCATTTTCTCAAGTTGGGTTTGATAACTTTGTGCACATCTTCTTGGAATCACAAGTAAGTTACTTATTGTATCTCAATCCTTCTTCTATTGGTATTTTTGGTGGATTGGATAGCTTTTGTGGTGGTTTGAGGAGATTTGGAGATGCATTTTTAGGTATAAGAGCTTTCTTGACATTATGCACACCAAGTGTTTAATGAATTACTTGAGCTAGTTTGTGTGTGATTTTTGAATGTCCAATGTTACAAAAGTATATGTCAAAAGAGTGGGTGTATATTGAAGTGGAATTAGAGGTACTACCAAGGCACTCGTGGAGAAAACTCAAAATGCATGCGACATGTTTGATGAAATGCCTTGGTGAAGAAAGAGACCTTTCCTTGTGGTGTAAGGACAAAAGCATGCTAGTGCTTGTTGTTATTTCATAGCAAAGTGGAATT
The DNA here is from genome assembly GCA_036873735.1 of Pouteria campechiana. Classification (NCBI taxonomy): domain Eukaryota; kingdom Viridiplantae; phylum Streptophyta; class Magnoliopsida; order Ericales; family Sapotaceae; genus Pouteria; species Pouteria campechiana. The sequence continues at coordinate 53,181 of JAYJMB010005895.1, forward strand.
GTGTGGTTTGGTCAAGAGGAAGATTGGTAAATTTACTTAGTTTTGATTGCTCAAGTTGGTGTACTACCGCTTTCATTATATTTTTGTCACCATGCCTCCAAAGAAAGCTACTTGTTCTGGACCCTCAAAAAAGAGATGGACAAGAGAGCTTGATGCACCACTTGAGCCCATGTTCTTCAATGCCTGAGCTAAAGACATCTTTAGAGACTCTCTAGTGGACCAAGAAGGAATAAGAGAAAGGGGCTTCAATATGACATACAATGATATAGCTGATCTTATTCAAGCTCGGCATTGGATGCACCTTAAAGATTAGCCTAAAGCGGCAGTGGTGCCACTAGTTAGGGAGTTTTATGCCAATGCCCAAGAATAGTTCAAAGCAAACCTGAGGGAGCTTAGAGCACTAGTGTATAGGAAGATTGTCTCTTTTGACAAATTTGCTATCTACCGAGTTTATGAGCTAGTAGATATCAAAGAGGATGAATATTTAGCTTGGATTGAATAAGGACTAGACTATAATGCCATCATATTTTACCTTACTCAATCAAGCAATATGTGGAAGACTCAAAATGATAAGATAATAAGTTTCCCAAGAGGGCATTTGGTGGCAACAAGTAAAGCATGACACTATTTCATTTCAGCAAAAATGTTGCCTTCAAATCATGTTTCTGATGTTACAAGGGAGCGAGCCCTTCTCAAATGCTATTCAAATAGGGTTGTCTATTGATATGAGCCGAGTTGTCAAGCATTCCATCATCTCTTTCAGCACAGGAAGGCTCACAATAGACTAGGACACCCTTCACTGATCTGCTGGTTGTGCCTCATGGTTGGAGTTCCCACTATTGCTAAAGAGGAACTCTTCCGGTAATCAATGATGCAATTATGGAAATGTTTGCGAAGACATCACGTGTAGGTGCAAGAGTGGGTCCTTGATCTTTAACCCCCAATTCTTCCCATCAAAGACCCACAAGGAAGTCTTATTCTAAAAAATGTTCTCTTACTGATCTCCAATCACTCCTAGTGGGAGTTCAATCTTATCAAATGCAAATGATGAAGGATCAGTGACAAATGCTCAAATATATGGTGGACCACAAGAATGCTCTAACCCCCATTCTTCGGAGTTGCAATATATCACAAGGTGATAGCTCAATTGTTTTCCCAACTCTAACAACACTTCATGATGTACCAGAGGAATCTAAGAGTTGTGTGGAAAGCGATAGCTTAAACAATTGATCGTATCCATTTCAAGAAAGTCCTTATTATCCATTGCTTTATTCTACATTGAGGACAATGTTACTTTCAAGTTTGGGGGTGTTAGTATTTTG
>JAYJMB010005896.1:0-11529 GCA_036873735.1 Pouteria campechiana
TGTACTTTTCCTTTTAATCAAGGGTTTTCTCCATTGTGGAGATGTAATTAGGACCACTTGTGGTCTGGGATGTGAACGTACAATTCTTCTGATGTGCATAGCAAATGTAATCAATTGAGGAAAATCAATAATAATGGAAATTATTTGTTCATTCTAAAGGCGACCAATTTCGGTCACGTCGTTCCATTTATTTATTTCTTCCTCATTTTCTTATCCATCGATACAGACCTGCTAATGCATGTTTACTTATGTATCATTACCAAGATAGATAATTAAGTATGTAGTAGTATCCTTTTCATTTTATGTGTTGCACAGATAGAAGCTTGAACATAGTTTCAGAAAACAAACTTGGCATCATCAATATTTTCAACAAATCAAGTTCAGGATGAAAGAGAGAATGGTCACTCGGAGGAGTCCATTCGAGTTCATTTTCTTAAGAAGTAGATAAAATAGTTAAAAGAGGAACTATTTTATGCTAGAGGATCCAATTGCAATGCTAATCATCTTCTAATAAAAAGATGGGTAGCATATGAGAAGGTCATGGATCGCATGAAAAAGCTTAAAGAAGAATTGGTAGAGGCTAATTAGGGTATTGAGGAGCGAGAGGCTGTAGTGATGTTCTTGCTGATTAGTAAAAAAATATTTTTAATAATGATGTTATTATGAATACTTTGTTTAATAAATTATGCATTTAATGCACCTAGATCTAGAATGCCTAATTCTTTTCTTATCATGTTGAATCTTTCTTCTGGTAATGGTTTTGTGAAGATATTTGCTAGCTAATTTTTGTTGGGACAAATTCTAAGCTAATGTCATGATTTTGATCATGGTCCCTAATAGTATGATACCTGATTTCTATATGCTTAGTTCTAGAATATAGAACAGGATTCTTGGTTAGATTTATAGCACTAGTGTTGTCACATCTGATAGGTATGTTAACAAAATTAAGGCCAATGTCTTTTAATTGTTGTTTCAGCCATAGCCATATGATCTGTGCACAATAATTACTTACTACTACATATTCAGCCTCATTAGTTGATAATGCAACTGATGTTTATTTCTTAGAGAATCGTAAGATAATCATACTTCTTAGAAATTGGCAAGAACCTAAGGTACTCTTTCTATCTACTTTATATCCAGCAAAATTTGTATCTAAGTAACCTATTAAATTAAACTCTAAACCTTTTGGATACCATAATTCAAGATTAGGTGTATCTAAAAGATATCTAAATATTCCTTTTACACCAATATGATGTGACTCTTTTGGTTCTAATTGGAATCTAGCACACATGCATACACTAAACATCATGTCAGGTCTACTAGCAATCATATATAACAGAGATCCTATCATGCTTCTGTAAAGTTTTTGATAGATAAACTTACCTCTTTCATCTTTGTCCATTTTTATTGAAGTTCTCATTAGTGTCTATTGAGTCTCATGCAAGTATACATGATCACAAGAAATATAGATGAGGTAAGTTGAGTATCGTTCCCATGAGGAAGTAGATTGTTATATACTAAGTACCAAACTTGTATCAAATCAGTAACATTTGATTGAATGAAATTTAGTAGATGATATAAGAATTAAATTTGAATAAACAATGAAGTTGACAAATTATAAGAGCAAAAGAAAAAATAATAATAGATGAAATATCTAAGAATTCAACTTCACCTAGCAAGTCCACTTATATTGATGAATTGCATTAAATAAATCATCATTTCTCTCATTGTCAATCGGATGCACTAAAGTATCTACCACCCTTTCTCAAGAGTTATGATAGGTGTGCCTATTAAAGTGATTTACTATGTCTCCATGCAAGTCCAAATTAATAAACCCATTTAGCTTAAGCATCCAAGTATCATATATGCACTTGCAAGGTCATATTAACACGGATTGCACATGTACAATGGTGATCTCTAGACTTCATTACATCATATGTTCTTCAATTCAAGAGTATATTCCTAATTCACCTCTCTTGAATATAAATTAAGAATATCAGTTCATGCACATGGTAGCTAAGCACATACATGCATTAAGCTAGAAAAGAAGAAATAATGAGAAAGAAGATAATTTAACTCAAAAACCAAACATCAACATAAGCTTCATTACTAGGATCCATTTAATCCTAGATAATAGATATTTAGAACATCATATTTGAATTAAAACCAACTAAGTAATTGATAAACATCATCATAATCCAATATTGAATGTTGATTCAAAAATAAAAGATGAACTAGAAGGAAAATAGAACATTCAAGTTGTAGCACCTTTCTCCAATGATCTTCTTGATCTAAACTCTTCTCCTCGTCCAACTCTTTATCTATGCTCCACTCTCCTCCCCAATCTAAACTCCTAGGTGTCCTTAAATAACCCAAGCAGCTGGGTCTTAATAGAATTCCTCAATGAATTGCAATTTCTTTACGCACCAGATTCATCTTCTAAAAATAACTCTGGTATTTTCTACCCAAAAAAGATTGTTTTCGTATATACAAAAAGTTTCAAAAATAGATAGCATTATTATACCACTAATTTCTAAATATACCTTCCATAAATTACAATAACTTCTAAAAATTTTAGCAACATATGTAAAGGAAATTGCTTTAAAAATATCTTAGATGATTGCAATTGCTGATCATTGTGGGACTCCATTGCTAAAAATATATGACTAATCATAGTTTTGATAGCAACATTTAATGCATGGAAGAATAACTAAATTTATGTACTTTCAATTTCAAGCTTTGATTTCAAGCTTTGTTTCTTGTTAGGTTACTTTGGAGACATGAAAATCGAATAGAAATTTGAATTCTTGTTTCAGAGTTCTCTGAAGTGAACTTTGAAGAAAAAATCATTGCTTCGGAGTTCTCCGATGTAAACTTCAGAGAAAAAATTATTACTTCAAAGATTTTTGTTCTTCTTTGGAGTTTTTTAAAGTAACCTTTGAGAAAAAATTTTCTTTATGTTAATCACTTTTCTTTATTCTACTTTTATTTTGATTAGTGGGCCCTCAAAGTACCACCTTTTGTGTTGGTGAACTTCAGAGTAAAAATTCTCCATCAGAGATTTTTAGAGAGAGTACCAATATTTTGATTATAACTTTCTCATATAAACTCAAACTTAGTCCATTATTTTTTAATTGGTAGATACTTTCAAGGGCTACAACTTTTATGTTAATCAGTTTCTCTGAATCATCCATCTTCTATGAATTGTAAGCCTTCGAACACCTTCTATCAAATGGAGTAGCAGGCGAATGTGAAGCTAATAATATTGTTGCATTGTTTTAGCCATAACTTTCTCTTATAAATTCATAATTATATGATTTTTATTACATTGAAAAGATAAGAATAAAGTTTAAAACTTTTATGTTGAACATATTTTCCAAATATGCCTCCATAAGTCCTAGAAATTGTTTTAAAGTAACATCTTTTGTAATCTTTAGTTTCATTTTACATATCAATAAAAGAAACTCTGTTAAGTGAATATCCATTGAAAAATATTAAAAGAAGATCTTAAACATGTGAATTTAGATACCCCCAAACCTAGCTTTTGATAATCCTTGAGCAAAATAATAGTCTAAACTCATGAATCAGTCAAGAAAATCTCTTTCAAACAATCAGTAACATGCCAGATCAATTACACATGTGCACATATCTCAAAAATCACTTAAGATAAATTTGAAGTAATCTTAGGAAACTCATGCTTCATCAATCCTTTCATGAAATGAAAATGTGTGTGTGCAGTGTCAATTTCATACTACATGCATGTTTTTTAATCAATAATGTGAAAACCAGTGATTTTCATGATCTTGACAAAACACTCCATAAGCTTAGTTTTAATAATCCCTCTCCACTAATGTAGAAAAATTTGTTCACTTGTATCAATAGGTCTTTGTTAAGCTTGTAATGGGGCCTTGGGTTTAGCTAACAAGAAAAAGGAATAAGGATACACAAAGTAAGAGATCATATCTGCATTTTACATGAATATTCAACCTCTTAACTTTTTATTTGGGATTTAATCTGTTTTATGAACTGTATTACTACTACACCCTAGAGTTATTTCTTTTACTTTCATTAGGCTGTGATCCCCCCAACTATAGGCTGTATTACTACTACATCTCCAAACTTATTTTTTGTTGAGTTGATGGAGATATGATCCCCCATTTGAAGGATAAATCCTTATTGATTTGTTTCCCTTTGTCCTTTTTCCTTTTCTTTTAGAATTCTTCCCTTTAACTCCCCAAAACTTATCTTCTTATGTACTCATGTAACTCTCTACAATCTTGTGTTTAGAATACGTCTCTTAATAGGTCAATCATGATTTTTTAGGCTGAAAAGGGTTGAATGATGAGGCTAAAGAAAGAAAAATTGAATGGTGGTCTTTCATATGCTTTGCATGTGTCATTCTCTCATTAAAGCTCAATGGAGACACTAGTAATAGTGAATATACTAGGTTAGCTTGAAAGGCTCAAACTGATCAAAGAATGCCTAAATCATTTCCAAGTAAACATGTTTTCTAGGATTTTGCCTTGAGGAATAATCAAATAAGTTCTAGCATGCTTGTGTCAACCAGAATATGTTACTAAATTCACAACATCATCACTAATCCACATACACTTTGCATGATCTTAACATAATGTGCTACTTAAAATTTTCATCAGTCATGAAAAGAAGGACATATCATAAGAATTAGTAAATTACGAGGTAGCACCTATTGTTCTTTCTCAATAATGTGTAATGGTAAAAAAAAAAAAAACTCAACATATGTCACTTGATCATTAAAAGAGAATCCATCCTATTCAATTTCAGCAATGTAACATAGTTTGCTCTTGGATTTCTTTAGCTAAGTTATCAAAAGAGATGCTCGTAGAGAAAATTTATACCCAATTTTGAAAAAAAAAATCCAAAACTGAATGCAAATCTAAAATCTTAGTTGTAAATTTGAATGTAACTCCCCAAATACACCCAAACTTAAATTAAAAATTTTCCTCAATGTGAAATAATGAAAGAAGTTTAAGTTTGAGAGCTTCCCTAAATGAAGTGCATTCCAATCCTCTTTTTTTGAAATTTATTGGGATCCTTTGCAAATTTCTAACTATTTTGATACTTTACACATAATCTGTAATCTCATAAAACTTCTATGCTCAATCTAAAATTAGATTCTTACTTCTGCAACATAAACATCAAACTATAACTAAAGAATCTGTCCAAATGGATAAAACAAAACAAACAACTAAGCTAAATGTGAAGAGAACTAGGAAAGTTCAGATTGTCTATTTCTTATGCATTCAACTTTCTCCTCTAAAGTTAACCATTCTCTTTTTCTGGTGGACAAGAGTTGATTAAACTATTGATGACTACAATACAGAATTGCTTAAAATCAAGTAAGTAAAAAAATTAAAACAAAAAGAAAAATTAAAGCAAACTAAGATAGACTAAAAATCCTAAAAGCAAAGGGATGAGGAAGTAGTTCTGATCTATAGTCTTTGGTTTGACTATCTCTCTCTTTTAGCTAGTTCTTTCAAGTCCAATGTGAACTTCTACTTGTCATATCTTCCTTCAAAGTATGACTTTAGATGCTAACCATTCACTTTAAATGTTCCCTTGTTATCATGAGCAACTTCAATTGTCCCATATGGAAATATCCTTGTGACAGTGAAAGGACCTAACCATCTAGATCGTAACTTACCAAGAAATAGTCTAAGATAAGAGTTATATAGTAACACTTTTTGGCCAATTTCAAACTCTCTTCTTATAATGTGTTTGTCATGCCATCTCTTTGTATGCTCTTTATATATCTTGGCATTCTCATAAGCCTCATTACGAAGTTTATCCAGCTCATTCAATTGTAGCAATCTTTCATTTCCCACAAGTTATCTGTCAAAATTTAAAACATTTTGTGCCCAATATGCTCTATGTTCTAATTTCATAGGTAAAATGACAAGCCTTTCCAAATATTAACCTAAAAGGAGACATCCCAATGGGTGTTTTGAATGCAGTCCTATATGCTAAAAGTACATCATTAAGTTTTACTGACCAATCTTTACTAGAGGCATTCATAGTTTTCTCCAAAATTCTTTTGATTTCCCTATTTGAAACTTCTACTTGTCCACTAGTTTGAGGATGATAAAGGATTGTAATCTTATATGTAACTCCATATTTATGGAGAAATGCATCAAATTGTTTATTGTAACAATGGGTTCCCCCATCATTGATGATTGCTCTAGGAGTGCCAAATCTGGTAAAATATTTTTCTTCAAAAATTTGATCACTACTTGAGCATCATTTGTTGGCATTGCAGCAGCTTCCACTCATTTAGACACATACTCTATAGCTACCAAAGTGTACTTATGGCCAAACAAAGAGGGAAACGGTCTCATGAAATCTATAACCCAAACATCAAATAATTCACAAACAAGAATGTTGTTTAAAGGCATCTCATTTCTCTTAGAGATATTTTCCATTCTCTAACATCTATCATATGAGAGTACATGGGTGTATGCATCTTTGAAAATTGTTGGCCAATAAAAACCAGATTTTAAAACCTTAGCTGTAGTTTTGTGGAACTGAAATGCCCACCTACCTCTCTATTATGACAATGTTATAGAATACTTACCATCTCCTCCTCTGGTACAAATCTCCTTATTACTTGTTTTGCACAAATTTTAAACAGAATAGGTTCTTCCCAAAGATAATGTTTAACATCAGAAAAGAATTTTTTCTTCATTATGGTGACATGTCAGGGGGTAAAACTTTACTTGCCAAATAATTCACAAAATCAGCAAACCAGTGTGTTTGTGTGAAGTTGACATGAAATTTATGCTCATCAAGGAATTCTTTAAGAATTGGAGTCTCCTCATCTTTTGCAGAGTTGATATGAAATATATGCTCATCAGGGAATTCTTCAAGAATTAAAGTCTCCTCATCTTTTGCAGTTTGAATTCTGGACAAGTGATTTGCAACTAGATTCTCAATTCTCTTCTTATCCTTGATCTCCAAATCAAATTCCTACAGCAAGAGAATCCACCTAATCAATCTAGGCTTTGCTTCTTTCTTTGCAAGCAAATATTTTAGAGCTAAATGATCTAAATAAACAGTCACTTTAAAACCAATCAAATAAGAATGAATTTATCAAAAGTAAAAACTACTACCAAGAGTTCCTTTTTAGTTGTTGAATAATTCAGTTGGGCTCCTGATAAGGTCCTACTAGCATAATAAATTGTCTAAAAATTTCTCCCCTTTCTTTATCCCAAAACAGCTCCTATGGCAACATCACTCGCATCACACATTAACTCAAATGGTATATCTCATGCTGGTACTGTAATGATTGGTGCTGAAACCAATTTCCCCTTCAAAGTGTTAAAGGCCTGCAAGCAATCATCTGAGAAGTTAAATGGTACATCTTTAACTAATAGATTAGAGAGGGGTTTAGAAATTTTTGAAAAGTTCTTGATAAACCATCTATAAAATCCTGCATGCCCCAGAAATCCTCTGACATGTTTAACAAATATGGGTGAAGGCAATTTTTTGATGACCTCCACTTTGGCATGTTCAACTTCTATTCCTTTTTTTTGAAATCTTCTGTCTAAGCACTATCCCTTCCTGCACCATAAAATGACACTTCTCCCAATTTAGAATAAGGTTAGTCTCCTCACATCTTTGTAACACCAAAGCCAAATTATGCAAGCATGAATTGAATGATCAGCCAAAAATAGAAAACTCATCCATGAAAATCTTAATATATTCCTCAACTATATATGAAAAAATGGCCATCATACATCTCTGAAAAAGTGGCGGGTGCATTGCAAAGACCAAAAGGCATTTTCCTAAAAGCAAAAGTACCATATGGACAAGTGAATGTAGTTTTCTCTTGATTTTATAGTGCAATGGGAATCTGATTATAACCTGAGTAACCATCCAAAAAGTAATAAAATTCATGTCTTGTAAGTCTTTCCAACATCTAATTAATAAATGGTAAAGGAAAGTGATCTTTTCTAGTGGCTTCATTCAATTTCCTATAATCAATACATACACACCATCTAGTAACTGTTCTAGTTGGAATCAATTCATTGTTATCAATTTTTTAAATAGTCATACCTCCTTTCTTTGATATAACTTGCACAGGGCTCACCCATGGACTGTCAAAAATAGGATAGATGATTCCTGCATCAAGTAGTTTGATCACTTCTGCTTTCACCACTTCTTACATCTTTGGGCAAATGCCTCTGATGTTGGATAGTAGGTTTGTATTGCTCCTCCATTAGAATTTTATACATGCAAAGTGAAGAGTTGATTCCTTTGATGTATGAAATTTTCCATCCAATTGAGCCCTTATGCTCTCTTTATACTCTTAGTAGTTTCTCATCCACATATCTATCAAAGAAGAAGAAATAATCAGTAGCAGAGAAGAAACTTCATCTAAGAAAGTATATTTTAAATGAGAAGGTAAAGGTTTGAGCTCAAGAATAAGAGGTTCTTCTATAGATGGCTTAAGCTTTTTGTTCATTTGTCCTACCTCCTCAACTCTTGGTGATTGTTGCTTTGAGTTGGGTGGGTTTGCCTCCAAGCCTCTACATCCTCTCTCTCAGTTTCTCTATTGCTTGGTTGAGTTAAGCATGCTTCCAGTGGATCTTCAACCACACTTTCCTAAAAAATTCTGTTTACCAACCTATTAATAGATTCAACTACAAAACAAGAATTAGCATCCAAAGGATATTTTATTGCTTCAAAGACATTGAAGGTGACTTGATCATCTTGAACTCTAAGAATTAATTTTCCTTGTTGAACATCAATAAGAGTTCTTCTTGTTGTTAGGAATGGTCTACCCAAGATAAGTGGTACCTCCCTATCTTCTTCCATTCCCAAAACTATAAAGTCAGTAGGAAAAGTGAACTTATCAACCTTTACCAATACATCTTCAACAATACCCCTTGGATGTTTGATTGAATGATTAGCAAGTTGAAGTGATATTGTAGTTGTTATAACCTCTCCCAATCCTAATTTTCTGAAAATAGAGAAAGACATTAAGTTAATACTTACATCCAAATCACATAATGCCTTTTCAAAATACGAATTGCCAATAGTGCAAGGATAGTGAAACTACCTAGATCTTTCATCTTTTGTGGCAGTTTATTTTGCAAGATAGCTGAACCGTCCTTATTCAATTTCACAGTTTCATAATCCTCCAACTTCCTTTTATTTTGCCAAGATCTCCTTCAAAAAATCTGCATAGCTAGGCATATATGCTAAGGCATCTACAAAAGGAAAGTTAATATGTAGTTTTTTAAATACATCCAGAAATTTAGAAAATTGCTTATCCATCTTATGTTATTGAAGTCTTTGTTGATAAGGGATTAGAGGCACATAAGGCTAAGGATTGTCTAGAAACAGTTTACTCTTAGCTGTCTCTTGTGTTGTTCAATTACTTCCTTTTGTTTTTCTTTGGGAGTCACTTATTGAACATCTTCTTCTCCCACTTGCTTTTCGCTTCTTAAGGTTACAGCTTTTACCTTTTCAATTAGATTTTTCTTAGTGTTGCTAGGCAAATAAGCCTATTATCTTCCTGATAACATATTTGCTAGTTGTCTTACTTGCATCTTCAAATTCTGCATTGAGGCCTCTTGATTTTGAAACCTCATGTCTGTGTTATGCATTAATTCTTGAGTGTTGGTCATGAAATTTTGAGTCTATTCGCTAGTTTGCTGACCATCTCTTCTAGATTACATTTTCTCTCCTCTAGTTGCTTGAATCCTGGTAGTGGCCTTGCTACATTCGGATTGTTTCATGAGAAATTTGGATGATTTTGCCACCCTGGATTGTAAGTGTTGCTGTATGGATTATTTTATGACCTATTAAAATTACTAACAAAGTTAGCATTCTCACTAGATTGTGCAAAAATGTTACCTACCTGACAATCCATGCTAGCATATCCTCCACCACAAAAATACAAGCCACTTTCTGAATTTTCATTGTTGAAACATTCATATTCTCTGTCTTCCTATTTAATGCTTCAAATTATGCTACGAGTGTAGTGAAGCCATCCACTTCATGCACTCCTACTAGTATTCTCATTGGTAGCCTCTCAGTAGGCCACTAATAGCTGTTAGATGCCTTCTCCTCCAATAGTTCATAAGATTCTTCTAGCATTTTGTTATTCAATGATCCTCCTGCAGCTGCATCAATCATAGAACAAAAATTTAGACTAATCCTATTATAAAAAGTTTATACTTGCATCCATATGGGTAGTCCATGATTTGGGTATCTCCTCAACAAGTCTTTAAATCTCTCCCATGCCTCATATAGTGATTCATTATCCATCTGTATGAAAGTTATAATATTATTATGCATCTTAGCAGCATTTGAAGGTGAGAAAAACTTACGTAGGAAGTTCTGTGCCATAGCATCTCAAGTGGTGATTGAGCCTACAGGAAGAGAAGAAAGCTAACTTTTAGCTTTGTCCTTTAGAGAAAATGAAAATAATCTCAACCTAATTGCATCATCAGTAACTCCATTATATTTGATTATATAACAAATTTGAAGAAAAGCATCCAAGTAGTTGTTTAGATCATCACTTTGAAGTCCATTGAATTGAACAGATTGTTGTAGCATATGAATAAGATATGGTTTATTCTCAAAATTATTTGCTTGAACTGCAAGTCTTCATATGCATGATGTTTGTCCTTGGACAGTTGAAGTAACATAATCTCTCAAACGTTTGCATGGATTTTCAGCTGCAACTGCTCTAGCTACACCTTCTCCTTCCATCTTTTCAGTCTAAATCGATTGTTCTCTTAGTCTTCTTCTGTACGTTTGATCAATTTTTGGGTCAAACTTAGGTAGATTGCCTTACTGATTTTGTACCATATATAGTAGCTAAGCATATATATCCATTAAGCTTAGAAAAGAAGAAACAATGAGGAAGAAGATAATTTAATTTAAAAACCAAACATCAACACAAGCTTCATTGCTAGGATCCATTTAGGCCTAGATAATGGAAATTTAGAATATCATATTTGAATTAAAACTAACTAAGTAATTGATAAACATCATCATAATCCAATATTGAATGGTGATTCAAAAACAAAAGATGAACTAGAAAGAAAATAGAATATTCAGGTTGCAACACCTTTCTCCAATGGTCTTCTTGCTCTAAACTCTTCTCTCTATCCAACTATCTGTCTATGCTCAACTCTCTATCTACACTCCACTCTCGTCCCCTATCTGAACTCCTGGGTGTCCTTAAATAACCCAAGTAGTTGGGTCTTAATAGAATTCCTCTATGAATTGCAATTCCTTTACACACCAGAATCATCTGCTAAAAATAACTTTGTATTTTCTACCCAAAAGATTGTTTCCATATGTAAGAAAAGTCCCCACAATAGATAGCATTATTGTGCCACTGATTTCCAAATATACCTTCTACAAATTGTGACAACTTCTAAAAATTTCAACAATGTACGTAAAGGAAATTGCTTCAAAAATATCTTAGATGATTGCAATTGCTGATCATTGTGGGACTCCATTGCTAAAAATATA
>JAYJMB010005897.1:0-11529 GCA_036873735.1 Pouteria campechiana
CACGCTGCCGGTTGGTCGAGCAGTTGTTCCGATACAACCGTCTGATCCTTGCATTTTGTTTTCTTCATGGCCCAACAACCTCCCGGAGCTGGAATCCAAAACAATGTTGGGAACATTGTTTACGCCCTCTAGAGCTAGAATTCAGAAGAGTGCTGGGAGCACTTTGTATTTTCATTATATGGGATATAGTGGAACTCAAGGCATAATGAGTGAGTGCTCAAGGCATAATGAATGAGTGCTCTTGGAAGAGTATAGAGACGGGGTTCTTGAACCACTATAAAAATTATTGTGTGTTTTGTCTGCATGATTGTTTTAACTTGCATATATATAACTGTTTCATTATCATAGTTCACACATCACTGCACACACAATTACATCCCTGAAATACGAATGGCTAAAAGAATTTGAATTTGGAAGTGAAGCAGTCACACTGATTAATTCAACAGATATAGAAACTACATATGTGTTGCATCACTACTTCCACTTAGCTTGTTAATTTTTATTTGGCTATAATTTTTATATGCTCAATTTATCCCTCCCATCTTGAGCTATCTATTATATGGGACCAACAAGTGGTATCAGAGTAGGCTTCGCATGTTAATTTTAACAATCAAAAGTTAACTTGTGAAGAGATTCCTATGACCAAATCATTCCACAATACTCCTACTCAGGGACAAGTTAGCTGCAAACTTTTAAGCATTATCGTTCTATTATAGACTTTGAAAATTTAAAATTTGTCTCCCACTAAAATTGATAGAATATTCACATGTAGTTCTGTTAAAAATGCATAAAAAATTTGTGAAAAAGCTAACAAGGTCCAGGGGACCCAAGCAAAGTGATTATATACAGGAGTTATAGAGACAAGAGAAGTCAAGAGAAGCATTTAAGGAGAATCTAGAGGAACTGAAGAAAATGAGTATCTTATCAGTTCAAGAAAAATGAGGTAGCTTCTTGATCTAAATTTTTAAATCTTCAAGAAATTTATATTTGCTTTAAATGTTACCTAATTAATAGCATATCATCTTGAATGTCATACATAGCAAGCTACCTATAAAATTGAAAGTGTATCATTCGGAATCATTGGTACATGCCTCATTGATTTTCTTATGCATATAAAGAGATTAATCACTCAAAGCTTTGAAAATTAAAGACTGCTAATCATAAGTAAACCAATGTTATCATATTCTTAGACAATCATATATATCTTGGATCAAAATCAAATTGAAAAATCCCATCATCTCATATTTGCTAGTAGACAACGTACTAGATAAAAAATGTCTTTTAACTTTGTCTTAGTCCCACCTCTCGCATTCACTATTAGCGACAAAAATTCCCTTTTCAGAAAAAGGCAATTCAAATTCCTATTATTTTCCTTCCCATTATTCATCTTCTTGGCGCCATTTTCCTCTGTTTATTTCACAGCCAAAAACCTCCTAAATTTCTCTACATCAAAACACTAAAACCTCGACTGACAGAGATAACAAATTCAAGGAATACAGAGATGACTTTGGTATCTACATTTGGCAAAAGAAGGGACAGAGAAGAGTCAGAAGAAATGCGGCCACCTCGTAAACTAAGGTTTCATAGAAACTGGCTCCTTGAGGTAACCTTTCAAAATGATGAACAAAGTTATCATGAGTTTATGAGCAAGTATAACAAAAAGAAGGTACTAAAAGGAAAGGCTATTGATTTTGATTTCTCCAAAGAAATGAAGATGGTAGTATGTAGTTGGATAAGTTTCCAGGGGTGGAACGAATTCATGAGTTGCAAAGATAAATGTTATTCAAGAATGGTGAAAATACTTCTTTGTAACTATGATCCTAAGATGAAGAAGTCCTGGATTGGGGACAAGGAAATAGACATGTCCCCTGAAAGCATTATAGGATACTTAAATCTCCCTATGATTGAAATGTAATCATTTGAGTGGCCAATACACAGGAAAGAGCTATTTTCCCAATTAACCGAGACAACCATTGGGGATGATGTAAAAAGTCTCAACCCTAAGAATCTAGATGTAAATATGAGACTTACTCATAATATTCTAAGCAACAATGTATATCCCAAGATTAGAAGCAGGGATAACATTTCAAAAAGGGATGCAAGGACTCTGTGGGCACTGAAATACAGGAAGAAGCTAGATCTAGCCAAACTCATGTCTGAACAACTTCATCAAGTAAAATCATCATTGTGGTTTCCTCTACCCTATGGAATGGCAATGACCAAAATATTTAGAAAGGTAGAGGTGAATCTATCACATGAAGTACCAGAAGAATTCAAGTATTCAAACATAATTAATAATGCGACACTGAAAAGAATGGGGATATCCATTTCATCAAAAGGAGTGGTCATTGAGAGAACAAGAAATGGAGAAAAAAGAATTAGAGAAGAAGAAGAAGAAGAAGAAGAAAGGGTTGAATCAATTGGAGAAGAAAGGGAGGAAGTTTCCTCAATAACAGCAGAAGGTGTCAACTCATATATACAAACTGATGAATTAAATAGAGAAGATGTCACTGAAGGTTTTGTAACTGAAATGATAGATGAGCTAATACAAGATTATTTCTCTGCTAAAGAAAGTGCAAGAATGGAAAATGAAGATCCTACAATAGAAGGGACGAGAAATGAAGAAGGAAGATCAGGGGATCAACAAGAGGAACATGCACATTTAAGCTTAGCAGCAATAGAAGTAGAGGCAGCAACTGCACCATCTCCACCTCATTGTCCAAAATCATTCAAACCAACCCATTCAACTTCACCAACCCACCCCATTCCACAAAACCTAGGGAGAAGACTCATTAATGTTGAAACACTCTATTCAACTCTCAAGATTAGGATGGATTCAATAGATCAAAAACTAGACACTCTAATTTCCTTAGCCAAATTCATTAGAGACCAAACACAATCATCTCAATCCTCTCCATAATTTCCTCCAATCCATAGAATCAGATCTATTTCACCAATCAGGAGTACCCATTCCTCAACTTTTCCTTCTGCTCACATAACTCACAACTCTCCAATTTCTACATCTTCCTCACATTCATCTCCATCTGAGTCAGATGAAGCACTCTCTGATTCAAAAATACCACTTGCTCAAATTATCAAAACCATAAAAACCATCTTAAAGAAAAACCATCATATTTCATTAAGTATCTCCCATAAAATCACTCATCCCCATCGTTTCGTTACTAAAACTAAGAAATTCACTCTTACTGAAAAAGGAAAAGCACCTCTACATTTTCCAGAAGAATTCTATCTCACAACTACAAAAGATCCTCAAATATTTGTACCCCTTGATGTCTTTACTCCACCACCAATAAAACTTAGTAAAAAGATAAGATTAATAGAAGAATAAATTCAGCACAAACAAAAGATAAATAAACATTCTCCTTCTGAATTGAAAGCTTAAAAGGTAAGTTTTAGCTATCCGGATCTTCCATTCCGACACTTTGATGATCCTGAATTCATAAAACTTAATGTTGATCTCATTAAAAGGCCTTTTCCCTAAAAACTTCAAGCCTGATCTTCCAAACATACATGAATTTGTTGATAACTTCATACTAAATTTTTAGGAACCATCATCATCATCCACACCAATTCCTCCTCAAGCAAACAAATCCTTATTTGTTAAGATAACTTCGAGAGCATCACCTCGCACTATTCTTGATGCATCAGACCCTAATCTATTTCTTGATGCATCAGACCCTAATCTATTATATCTCCCATATGATGTATATCAACAGCGTAGGTTCATGTAGATCAATGCATATTTTGCTAACTTACCTCTACCCTTTCTTGAATTTAATAATCTAGATTATTTTGAAAGGATAAGAGTAATTGAACCTGAAGGAACTATCTCCATAAAATTTGGGACTTCATCATCCATTCCAATAGTTTCTTCCTCCAATATCTCACCTCCTCATCTTAGTTTACCCAATCCTCCTCCTTTCTCAAGATTCAAAATTTCAATCACTAAAACCAAGAAATCCATTTCTAAACCTTTAAAAGTTGATGACCCCCTCAGAAAATTATAGACACATTAACTCTATTCCCATAAGTCATACTTTATACAGAAGAAGGATGGCAGTCAATGCTAAAGGAAAACCTCTTCCTTATCCATATTTAGCAGATCCTAAATTTTAACTTCGACTTAAGGTTGTCAATTATAAGGAAAGAACTGTACAACTTAAGAACAATGTTTAGACTGCTAAATACATTGTATTTTGATTTTGTCTATATCTTTGTACTTTGATCTTGTACATTTACTTTGCACATTAATGAAGAATACATCCTTAGACAAAGTTCTCAATTTGTAGCTTTTCCATATTGTTTGAATGTCATTCCTTGATAAGCTATTCATATTTTTGATTATGATAAGAAGAGGTAGAAATATAGTGCAAATGAGTAAATAGAATAATAAAGAGTAAAGATTAATTATAGTACCTACTTAGGGGGAGCCAAGCCACATGAGCTAAAAAGTTAAAGATAGTGCACTAAGTCAGGGGGAGCCATAATACACATGTAACTTTCATGTGCATTCACACTAATGAGTATTTTTACTCTCTTGAAAGGCATTTCACTCAAATGTTTTATCATCATCAAAAAGAGGAAAAATGTTGAATAAAATAATGCATATAGCAGACAACGAAGTTTTGATGATGAACAACAATATATAAGTGAACATGTGTGGTACTAACAGTTGTATTCCCTAGCATTGCAAAAACATATATGAGATGATGGTTCAAATTATAATTCCTCGCAATTGTACGGACGTATAGCAATATAGTTTGCAAATGCAAGGGTTGATCCCACAGAGAACAGTAAACCAACTTAATGAATCTTAGTTACTAAGTATAACTAAACAGACTTCGAATAAGATGTGATATAGTTTTGGAAACTTAATAGAATAAAAGTAAATAAATAGCTAAGGATATTGCAGAGAGATTAATAAGATGAAGAAGTCTAGGGTTCTGATTTCCCCACAAGGTGATAACTCTTTGCTAATGAATGTTGGATTTAATGCCTCACTTGGGTTCATTCTTTCAAACGTAAGATCATTACCGTTAAATGTGCATGTTCAAATCTAGTGCTTTTACTTGTTTCAATTACCTATGATGTCTAGTATAATTGAGGTGAAAACCAATTAAGTTCAAGAACATAAGAACTTGAATAGAATAGTTTAGCAAATGATGTGTACCTTAACCATCTATCCTTCTCATTCAAGGGAGCTCATGGTTTTGCATATGATCTGTAACTTAACCATGCTTTGATAAATAATCTAACTCATAATATTAGTGATCAAACAATAAAATAAATTAAATCATTGCAAACAACATCATGATTGAAACAAGATTATCTAGCATTAATAATATCCAACAATCTATAATAAAGAGTATAAAAAAAGGCTACATCTTCATCCTAGAAAAAGAGATTTAGTTTATAAGAGAAAATAAAATAACTCCTGAGACAGGATGATAATAATGAAGAACATCTTTTCTCTTTCTTCTTTCTTACTTGCAATCCCTTCTTCTTCTCCACAAGAAATCTCCCCAGAAAACGACTCTAAACCTCAGAGAAAAACTCTCGGAAGTGGAAGAAACCTCAAAAATCTTAAGTTTTTCCTTAAAAAGCCCAAAAATATGTAATTGTGAAAAAGTACGCAAAATGGGTTGGCCTTGGGCGTTGACGGCACCGGCTGATGGTGGTCCGATTTTGGCACCGGCAGTGCCGGCTTGCTACTCGGTCCTTCTTGCTTTGTTTACTCCATCTTTGTAACTACCTCTTTA
This sequence comes from Pouteria campechiana, assembly GCA_036873735.1. NCBI lineage: Eukaryota > Viridiplantae > Streptophyta > Magnoliopsida > Ericales > Sapotaceae > Pouteria > Pouteria campechiana. Next base: position 5,781 of record JAYJMB010005897.1, read on the forward strand.
CCAATCTTTTTCATTCTTTTTCCATCTTCAAAGCACTTGATAAAATCTAACAAATAAGCATTAAATTCATCCAAAAGAGACAAGGATTTGTAAACAAATAAGCTTAAACATGTGTAATATATGTGTACGAAATTGACTCATTAAATATCCCCAAACTTACTTATTTGGTCGTCATCAAGCAAACTAGAAATTTGAACTCATGAATCAGTTAGGATAATTTCTCTCAATCAATCATTGGCATGTCAAGCAAATTACACATGTACACATATTTTAGAAGTCATTCAAGACACTTACCACGTAATCTCATGAAACTCATGCTTCATCAATCCTTTCATGAAGTGAAAATGTGTGTGTGTGTGTGTGTGATGTCAATTACATGCTTCATGCACACTTTTCAGTTAACAATGTGCAAATCAGTGGTTCTAATGATCTTTACACAACACTCTATAAGCTTGCTTTTCATGATCCCTCTCCACTAATGTAGACAACTATGTTCACTTGGATTAATAGGTCTTTGTTTAAGCTTGTAATGAGGCCTTAGGCTTGGCTAACGAAGAAAAGGAATAAGGATTCACAAAGTAAGAGATCATAATTGACTTGCACCTGAATATTCATTCTCTTAATAGAGTTCTTTTATTTGCTCTTCTCTTTCTTTTTATGGGTTGTATTACTACCACACCCCCAAACTTATTTTCTTTTGAGTTAATTGGGATGGGATGCCCCAATTGAAAGAGGAATCTTTAGTAATTCTTTTCTTTATTGTCTCCCTTTCTTTTCCTTTTTTTCTTTTCAATTCCCCCAAACTTAATTTCTTTTGCTTCACTCATACCTTTCTAACAACCATATGTATAAAATATGTCTCTTATAGGTTAAGCATGGTTTTTCAAGATGAAAGGGTCTAGATAATGAGGCTAAAGAAAGAAAAGTTGAATGGTGGTTTTTCACATACTTTACATATGCCATTCTCTCATAAGGCTCAATGGGAGACTAGTGATATGAATATACTAGGTTAGTTTGAAATTCTCAAACTGATAAAAAAATTACCTAAATCACTTCCAAGTAAACATGTAATCTAGGATTTCACCTTGAGGGATAATCAAACAAGTTCTAGAATGCTAGTGTCAACCAGCATAAGTCACTGAATTCATAATACTATCAACTAATCCGCATACACTTTGCATGATCATAACATAATGTGCTTAATAAAATTTTTATCAATCATGAAAAGAAAGACTTATCTTAAAAATCATTAAATCACAAGGTAGAATCTATTCTTTCTTCTAAATCATGTGCAATGGTAATCAAAAACTCAGATTAAGTTACTGATCATCAAGAGAGAATCTATCCTAGTCAGTTTTAGTATGTTAACATAGTTGCTCCTGGATTTCTTTTAGTTGAGTCAAAATAAAAATTTAACATAACACATAAGCAACTCCAACTAAACACATGACAGACAAACTAAATAAACTGCAACAACCCCCAAAATAAGATAAAAAGCATCCCTAAACACAAATAAAATGCTAAATACCTCCAAACTTAAACACAACATTGTCCTCAATGTGAAACAAAGCATTAGAAAATGAGGACTTCCCTGAAATGGATCATTCATCGGACAGTCATCTTGCGCCCAACTCGAATCTTCATCTAGCATATCAAAAAGTGTAGGTGGAGGTGGGAAACCCATGGAGCTATCGCCAGGTGTAATGTTGCAGCTCCAAAGCATGGTTGTAAGGGCGTTATTGTGATCCACCATGTACTTGTACATCTTTCTCTGGTCCCTCATCATTTGTCTTGTATAACTTTACACACCCACAAGACGAGTCTGAAGATCGGCAAGTGAAGGTCCTTTAGAAGAAGAACCTCATGTGGGCCTCGACTATGGAGAGCTAGGTGGTGAAGACGACAGACTTCTCCTTGCGTTTCTATGCTTGGTCTTCTCAAATGAATCTATCACTGCATCATTGATGACTGACAAAGGATGTTGAAATTTCTCTTAAGCAGAGATAGGAACTCCAGCCATGAGACACAACCTACAGATGAAAAAGGGGTGTCCCAGTCCACTAGTGAGTCTCCTAGTGATGAAGGAGATAATGAAGCGCGCAATCACTCAGCCCACATCAATAGATAATCCGGTCTAAATGGCATAGTTGAGCACAACTTGCTCCCTTGTGACATTGGATACATGGTTGGAAGGCAACATCTATGTTGATATGAAGTAATGCTATGCCTTGCTTGTTGCTTCCAACTGCCCCCTAGGAAAACTGATGACCCTATCATTCACTGTCTTCCACTTACTACCAGAATGAGCAAGGTAAGAAATAATAGCATTATAATCTGGTCCTTGTGCCAACCAAGCAGAGTATTCATCCTCTTCAATTTCTTCCAACTCATAAGCCTAATTAATGGAAGCTCTATCAAAATAAATCATCTGATCATGTACCAACACTTGTATCACCGTAGAGTCTACCTTGAACTACACTGTGGCATTGGCATAGAACTCTCGAACCAATGGCACCACTGCCACCTCTGGCTGAGATGTGAAAGACAACCAATGGCGAGCTCAAATAAGGTCAGCTATATCAGTGTAGGTTGTGTCCAAGCCTCTCTCCCTTATCCCTTCATGATGAATCATGAATTGTTGAAAATCTCTTCCACTTGTTCATTAAAGAACGTGGGCACAGGTGGTGCATTATCATCTCTTGTACTTCTTTTCCTAGAGGGACCGGCACACACAGACTTCCTTGTAGGCATGATGACAATACAAGAAAGAATATAGAAGCACAATGGTAGAGCAATCCCAATGAATCAAATTTACCAAACTTTTTCAAAGCCAAACCACACAACTCCCTCAACTATGAAAGAATCACAAGCATCAATCAAGAAAATGAGCTCATACCACAATAACCAAGTCACTTTTTTTCACCCAGGCATTTCACCAAACACATAGCATGCACATAGAATTTTTCACCACCAATGCCTTGATATCTTCTTAAATTCAATCCCAATACATACCCACGTCAAGCACAAATAATCTTAGAACACAAGCTCAACCAAAAACTACATCCAACGTGGCACAAACATTTCAACAAACACTTGATGTGCACAACTTCAACCAAGCTCATACACAAAATCCCACTTCAAATCCTCCCAAACTTCCACAAAACCAAAGCAGTTCACTAAGAAAGCCAATAGAATGAAGATTGAGATGATTCAAGCAACTTACTAGTGATTTCAAGAGACGTGCATGAAGTTGATAACCCCACTTGAAAAATTCTTGAGGAAGATGATGAATAGTAGAGTAGGAGAGTTGAATCTAAGGATGGAATAGGAGATGGAAGAGTTTGGGTGTGAACCTTGAAGTTTTCGAGTGTAGGGATTTGAGGAAGTATTTGGGAGAGAAAGAGAGAGAGAGAGAGGAAGAAGAGAGGTTGAGTGAAAGGGCATGGGAAAGGGTTGGGGCGTGCATGGGTTTTAAGGAGAGGGGAGGCCGTGAGGCGCCCACTGCCTCTTTGCAGATTTTTTATTATTATTGAACGGCGGCACCCACTAGTTGCCTCAATCATGTGGATTTGCCGCCTAAAAAACTTTCTTTTTTCCAGTTTATTTCATCACTCTTGATTTGATATCCTTGCTTGAATTCTTTATTTATGCGTTTACCCTGTCAACATGAAACAACGATATATTAAGTATAGTAACTATGAAAATATAAATATAATCCAACAACTCAACAATCAAAATAAGTTTAATTAAACTAATGCAACAGCCTACTTTAATAATGCAAAAACATCACTACTTCTAGCAAATTGAAAAGATTGAAAAACAAAAACTTGGGTTACCTCTCAAGAAGCGCTTTATTTAATATCTAGGCAAAATGAACACCCTTTTTCTACAAATTTTCCACACTTTGTTCCACTGTAATTTCTTTGGCTTGCTTTGGTAGGCTAGGCAACTTTCCAAGTCTGTGAATTTGTACTGCTTCTGCAATTTGCCCTAACTAAGTTTCTATCTTTTTCATGGATGCCTCCATGTTGTAGAACCTGGAATCGATATTTTGGAATTTAGCTGAATGATTCTAGAGCTCGATTTGTGTTGCTTGCATGAAACTCTACAGTGTTTCTTCAAGCATAGGCTTTTTCTATTGAGGTTGAAATGAGGTTCTAGTTAACTTTGATTTCTTTCATTATTCCAAGAGAAATTAGGATGATTCCTCCAACCAAGATTGTAGGTGTTTGAGTATGGATCATTCCGTGGCCTCTAGTTGTAAAAGTTCATTGCATTGGCCTCCTAGCATCACCTACAAAATATTCATTTGAAGGGAAAATATTAGGTGAATGTCACCATCATTGAGCACATTGCCATCATCTACTTAGCTATCTCTGACATCTGCATGGATAGATTAGAATTAGAATTTACTCCATAAAGTCCCCTAGATCTACCTCTTACACTTTTCTATTGGGAATTTGCTCCCAACATCTCATAAAGTTCATAAGTTTCCTCTGAACTCTTCTCTCCCATGGCTCCACCTACAGCCTTATCAAACATGGCTTAGCATGGTTGTGTCAGTCCATCATAGAAAAATTAGTTAAGCAACTCTAGTGGATATCGATGATGAGGGCATTGAATCAAAATTGCCTGGAACATTTCCCATGCTTCATGGAAAGCTTCACCATCCATCTGAGCAAAAATGGCTATTTTGCTTCTTAATTCAGCAGTTTTTGCATGAGAGTAAAATTTTTCAATGAATTTATTATACACTGCTCCCCAAGTTGTCAATGAGCTAGGAGCTACTGTCATGAACCAAGTCTTGGCTGCATCTTTCAGAGTGTATGGGAAGCATCTCATACGTAACTGATCTTTTGTTAGCCCCTATAATGAAAACATTTGGATGGTGGCATAAAAATCATGCATAAAATTTAATGAATCTTCTGAAGCTAATCCCTAGAAAGATAGAATCATGTTAAAGTGAATATGCTTCAAGTCATAATTTCTAGCATCCTCATCTAACATAATGCATGAAGGTGAAATCCCTATAGTAGGGTGTGCAAACTCTTTCATTAATTGTTGAGCATGTTGAGCTTGTTGCACTGGTTGATTCACTTAGATTTCCACATATCAACCATGTTTACTTCTTCTTCTTTGTTTAAAATCTCTGTTTCAATTTTCACTTTGTCAGGAGAATTATTTACTGGAAACAGAATAGGGTCAAAGATCTCCTTCCGTGCATTCACAATACTGCAACAAAAAGAAGGAAATAATTAAAATAATTTTATATAAAATTATATATGCACAAAAAATATAACTGAACTTAATTAAATCAGTTTGGAACCATTCCCCGGCAACGGCACCAAAAGCTTGATAGTTCAAATTATCATTCCTTGCAAGTGTACGGATGTATAGCAATATAATGTGCAAATGCAAGGGTCAATCCCACAGAGAATGGCAAACCAACTTAATTAATCTTAGTTACTAAGTATAAAACTAAACAGACTTCGAATAAGATGTGATATAATTTTGAAAACTTAATAGAATAAAAGTAAATAAATAGCTAAGGATAGTGCAGAGAGATTAATAAGATGCAGAAGTCTAGGGTTCCGATTTCACCACAAGGTGTTAACTCTTTGCCAATGAATGTTGGATTTAATGTCTCACTTGGCTTCATTCTTTCAAACTTAAGATGATGGTTCAAATTTAATACCTCGCAAGTGCACGGTCGATGTATAGTCTAGTGTGCTTATGCAAGGGTCGATCC
>JAYJMB010005899.1:0-11527 GCA_036873735.1 Pouteria campechiana
GACACCTTTTTGCGCTCAACCACTCTAATTGACTCCTAAATCAAAATATGAGAATAATGAGTATATTTAGGAATCAAGTGTGTGCAAAAGATGAAGTATTAGGAGAATAAAATATGACATTTTGCATTCTCATCATCAGTGTGCTGTTGTTGAGTGGGACTCTACATAAAGCATAAAGGGAGTTGTGGTCATTTTGCCTTTATGGATCATGACATAGGAATCATACGAATGGGTGGATTAATCCCTTTTGCTAGTTCGAGCATGTAATGTAAAATGGATTCAAAGGTTGATAGATATTTTATTATTATTTAAAGAATTTTATTCTTTAAGTATGTGGATTATATGAAGATTTTAATGCTTGATGCAGCTATTGCTTGGAAGGAAGGTAGGTTCCACCCATGGCAACAATAATTAGGGAGGGACATACATAAATACGTACATACATACATATATATGTATGTATGTATTTATGTATGCGATTGGATGTTTGTTCATCCCGCTCAGATGGCAGTTTAAGAAGGGATGTGAATTGAGCTTTTAAAAGTTATAGCCAAATAAAATTACTGTGCTGAAAAGAATGGAAAGCAAATCATACAGAACATAGACAATGGTATTTTTATAGTGATTCGGCCCAACTCTATACCTACTCCACTCCCTGAGTCAGTCTCTCTACTGCACTCAGGTTCCACTAACAATTGTTGTTTTTTCTGAGCTCACCATTAAACTCTTACAAACATTGGTTTTCAAAACTTGCCAATAAACTTTTACAATCGCCTAGCTATAACAATTCCATTTCAGGGTGCTACAAAATTATAATACAAGGGGGACCCTTAGGCAAAGTCTCCTCTATACTTCCCAAGTTTCATACCTGTTCACCATTATCCACATTATCACATGTATCCATAATCAATATCATTCATAATATAACACACCCACATATGGCCTAGAATCACAAGTAGCATTGCGATGGCAATAGATAACATTAACCCTTACATGCATCCCATCATTTGACATGCAAAAGGAAACATGCTCACCCATCATTTAATATACATTAGATTGAATTCCTTGAATTTACAACTTATATACATATGTCAGTGATACAAAATGTGAAATTCAACCTTGCATAACCGCCAATTCATCATGAAATCATAGTATTTCCATTTACGAGCTCCAACCCATGTTAGAATCACAAGTAGCATTGCGATGGCAATAGATAACATTAACCCTTACATGCATCCCATCATTTGACATGCAAAAGGAAACATGCTCACCCATCATTTAATATACATTAGATTGAATTCCTTGAATTTACAACTTATATACATATGTCAGTGATACAAAATGTGAAATTCAACCTTGCATAACCGCCAATTCATCATGAAATCATAGTATTTCCATTTACGAGCTCCAACCCATGTTAGGCTCCATCTTCCAACCTATCAACTAAAAATCATAAATAAATGGGTGAGTCTAGGCAAACTTAGTAAATAGGTAAAATAATAAACAATTGCAAGAAATTCAAATAAATCCAAGTAAACCTCAATCAAACAGTTGCAATAAACATAATGAATGAAACAAAATAAAACTAAATTAATTAAAAAACAATCCCTATTTAACATAAAATAATAATAAGGGCTACATTTTTACCCTAGAAAAAGAAAATTGGTTCATGCTAAAAATAGAAAGAGCACTCTTCAAAATGTACATGTAATAGAACTTAAAATCTCTCTCTTGCTCCTTTATTTCTCACATACACACTCTATGCTAAACTCTCTATGTGTTTTACTCTATTCTAGATGTCCTCTTAAATAACTCAAATAACAATGTTTTAGTAAACTTCTCCACAAATTAGAATGCCTCTACAAATAGAGATCCTCTTCTAGTAATAAGTCTATCTTTCCACACAAAATAATGGCTTCCAAAACATTACAATGCATAAAAATAGAAATTCGAAAATTACTTGCCACACATCTTGGACTCTAAAATTAGTTGCTTCCACACTTCTATTCAATTCAAAATCCTACAAGTTTGAAATAATTAGTTGTTGCATATCCATCTTCAAAAAATTTGGAACATAATTAAGCATAGAATCAGCTTCTAAAAACAATTCGAATAGCGCAAATTCTAAAAGTTGTGGCACCCAACATCTCAAACACTTCAGAATGTTTGAAATTCCCATGTTTCACACTTTTGTATCATCCAAAACTATTTTGCATCTCCTAAAGTTAATTTTCACATCGTCTAAAGTTTTTGCATCATTTGAAGTGGCAGAATTGCTTCTTAGCAATGCATCTAAAATCACATCGCACTTCTTAAGTTATTACTTTGGACATTTGAAGTTCTAAAGTAGTGTCAGTATTTTAATCATAACTTTTTTATAAAAACTCAGAATCAAGTAATTCATGATTTGTTGTATAGATAATTTGAAGGGATGTTTATGTTTAATACTTTTTCTGAATTAGCCTTTATATGTGCTAAAATTTATCTCAAAGTGATGCCTTTTGTAATCTTTAGCTTCTTTTTACAGGTTTTGACATCTAGAACAAAAATAAACTCTATTAAGTGTAATATTTATTCTAATGTGATTATAAACTACTGAAATCATGTCAAATGAGGATCCAAAACATGTGAATCTAGGTATAAAAATATGATATATTATGAGCTTATCACCCCCGATGCCCTCTTACCTTTTCTCTCTGTTATAGGACATCTAGGCAAGATCCTTTGAGAGCAATTTAGGTAAAGCCCAAAAAACAACACCATTTATGGTAACATTCATCAATTAAGTCATGACGGATGGACATCCCAACAATATGAATTTTCTTTCAACCAATCCTTTATTTGGAGACAAACAATCTCCTGTAACTAAGCAAGGAAATTTTAAAAATATCATACTAGCTTCTAAAACAGATTTGCTTTGAAACAATTTCTACAAAGAGATAACCTCATGATGCAACAACAAAGGGAATTCTTTGAAAAGATGTTTACTTCAAACAACAAGAGAAGTAATCTAATTTGGAACCTTTCATACCACTAAGAAAACATCCCAAAGCACTCCCAGGGTCAAAATTAGAGCACTAGCTAACTATTAGAATGATTTTGATACTAAAGATAATATCAAAATCCATTATCAAGCAAGGCTCAACCTTTACAACAATCCTAAACTCTCACAAGGAGCAAGACCAATAATAATACTAGCGCAAGAGTTGATTCTAGGTGCCATACCTAACATGAGAATGGTAGATGTTGCACTCGCTATAACCCAAACTAATAATCATGATGTGAGGGAACCACCACTTCCCAAAAAAGAAAGAGAAAATATTGAAGGAAAGCTCAATAATCCAACCAAATCCACCAGCGATGCAAGGGAATTTTCCTTGAGATAAGTAGATACTCAATGTGTAATAGGCAATCAAAATCTGGGAGAGGATGAAGCAAAGTCCTCTATTGAAACAAAAGCTCATAACCTCCTAGAAGAAATGATTAAAGGATTAGAAAAGAAAATCCCAAGGAGGCACACAAAATACTGAGGAGTAATAGAACAATCTCCTTTCATAAAATAAATAATGAAAGGGCCACTATTGAAGGGATTCAAGGTCCCTCATATTGATGACTATGATAGAATAGTGGATTCAGGAGATCACCTTTCAAGATACAATGCCGAATGAATCTCATGGGAGCATCTAATGCTATCAAATGTAGAGCCTTCCAACCTACACTTAAAGGAGTAACACTATTTATTGGTATATGATCGATATCTACACTCCTTAACATTGTAATCCCAATTCGAAACATCGGATGACTTGTGATTCTGAACATTGGATGAGATCATTGGATTTTTAATGGCATTAAAGATGAAGAAATTATAACAAGGTTTAGGGGCAATGGCCCTAAGTCAACAAGTTTTGGGGTGGCTACCCCAGTTAGGGGTCCCAGGGGCAATGATCCTTGAGTGGCATTAGCACAGTATGCCCTATTGAGCAGATGGGACCCTAGTCATTGTGTAGAAGTGTGAATGCAGCCCACGATGATGTGCCACTGTCTATAGTTGGTGGTAGATGGCAATATCCCACATGTTCAATTGCAACCATCTTTAACACAACCAGCTAGCAACAATAGCAATAGTCATGGTTAGGCTAAAGATGGTCTATAAATACATGCTTAAAATCTAGATTTCTTTAGAACCTCATAGCAGATAGCCCTCTATATTTTTCTTTGTTTTTTCTTGTTATCTTAATAGCCATTGAAGCTCTTCCAAAAGGTGCATAGTTGGAGATAACCATTTTTGTAATTATATCATCTTGTATTCATTAATAACTCTACTTTTTAGTATCATTCTTACACTATCATAGTATTAGACACTAGATCCTGATTCTATAAGCACTTTTAGATAATTGTAAAGATGCTTCCTAACCATGTTTGGAGAGTAACAATGTCAAAACAAGATTGTAAAAACTTTAATAACGGTGAGGTAGAAAGAAGAAGAGTCCTTCTAAGAGTACATCAGTAGATTCAATCGGCTCACTATAGATATCAATAGATTAGATAAAATCAATATAATGGTCACATTACAAAATGGGATTAAAAGCAAACAAATCAAATTTCTTCTACATCTAGAACCATCAAAAAGCTATTTTGAGCTCTTGGAAGCTCTTAATGGACATTGATGTAGAAGAGTTTGTCAGAGGATATGACAATATCTCTAATAAAAGAAAAAGCATATCCAAGCATCACAAAGAAGAATCATTCAAAAGAGGGAGGGGACCACCCACTAGAGAGAGAGAGAGGGACATATTTGATAACAATACTCCTTTGAACAATTCTCGTTCATACATCTATTAAGAAATCAAAAACCAAGGATACCTCCCTCAATCTCGCCCATTGAATGCAGACTCCAAAAGATAAGAATCATAAAAATATTTTCTCTACCATAAAAACAAGAGGCACAATACTAAGGACTATAGATAACTTAAAGAAGAAATTAAAAATATAATCATAAGAGAAAGAATGCCACACTATGTGACAGACAATTGATGAAGAAGAGAAGATGGAAATAATAGGCAAGAGGATGCTCTCGGACAAAGAGAGAAGGTTCTAAGGGAATAAGAAAGAAATGTTGCGATAGAGACCAATCATCCAATGTAGGAACCATTAATATAATTATGGGTGAACCAACATTTAGCAAAAACACTTCAGCCAAAAGAATAGTCTAGCTAAACAAATTAACATGGTAAGGCAAACCTCAAAGAGAAAGAGAGAAGATGATTTTGCCATCTCCTTCTACAAAGGGATGCACACAATATCATGGTCCCGCATGAAGATACTATGGTTATCAAAGAAATCATCTCCAACTTCAAAATGAAGCACAACATAACAAATAATGGGTCATCAGCTAATATCTTATTCAACCATTATTAATATCTTATTCAACCATTGTTTTGAAAAGATGAAAATGTCACCAAAAAATGAAGCTAGTAACAGGATAGCTAACAAGATTTATAGGTGATGGGGTGGTATTAGAGGGTATCATAACCTTGCCATACACCATGGGAGAACGAGAAATAAAAATCACTACTCTTCTAGATTGTTTTATTATAAAGGTATTGTTTAGGGCATTTGGAGCTAAACAAGATGAAGGTAGTGGTATCAATATATCAACTAGTAGTAAAATTTTCTACCTCTAGGGGAGTAGGCATGATCAGAGGTGATTAAAAAGCCTCAGAGCAATGCAATTAAAGTTCTTTAAAAGGAAAATCTCTAAGTAGTATGTAGATTGATACCCTTGATGCATGTGATGAGCAATAGATTACTCATAGAAAGCCTGTGGAATCACAACTAACCATTCCACTCTTTCACGGCAACCTAAAGAAAATGTTTCAAATCAGATCTGCCTTGGAATCACTCCAGCAAGACTTGATGGCCCTCTTAAGAAAAAACTCAAATGTTTACACATGGAAACCATTATACATTCCAAGATTAGACAGAATGGTAGCTTGCCATAAACTAGCCATTGATGAGAATCACAAACTAGTTAAACAAGAGAAGCATATATTCTTCTAAGAAAAAAGAGAAGTTATCACCAAAGTTGAGAAGTTATTACAAGCTAGCTTCATCAAATAAGTGCATTATCTAGAGTGGCTAGAAAATGTGGTGATGGTCCGAAAAGTTAATGAGAAGTGGAAAATGTGCATAGACTTCACATCTCTGAATAATGCTTGTCCAAAAGGCAGCTATCCACTCCCCAATGATCAATTGTCAACTCCATAGCAAGACATTAACTATTAATGTTTATGGATGATTTCCTAGGATATCATCAAATCAGTTCATAAGACTAACTAGGAAAAAACAACATTCATAAAAGACATGAGCATATACTAGTATAGAGTCATGCCATTTGGATTAAAAAATATAGGCTCTACCTATCAAAGAATGGTAAACACTATATTTAAAAAAATAAATCAGCTGAAATATGGGAGCTTATATGGATGACATTGTCATAAAATAGAGATATTGCATTAAACATGTTTAAGATTTGAAAGAAATATTTCAAATCCTGTGAGAGTATCAGAAGAATTTGAATCCATAGAAGTACATAGAAATTGGGATTCTTAATATTCCAAAAAGGGATAGAAGCTAATCCAAAAAAGATCAAAGTTATCCATGATATGAGAATACATAGAAAAACTAAAGAAATACAAAAGCTGATAGGAAGTCTAGTAGTATTAAGCATGTTTTTATCAAAATCAGCTAAAGAAAGCCTACCCTTCTTTAAAGTGCTCCATAAAATAAAATTTTGGGAAGAAACAGAAGCATTCAAATAGAGTCTAGAGTCATAGGAAGCATTTGAAGGTCCAAAGATTTATCTTGAATCTTTCCCTTTATTATATGCCCTCGAGAGGAGAAAAAGTTTATTTGTCAACTTAGTAGTAAGATCCAAATTATTAGCAGCAGTGCTATTTTGAGAACGGGGAGCCCATTAACAACCAATATATTATGTCATCAAAATTGTAAGGAACATTAAGGCAAGGTATCAAGTGATGGAGAAGATGACTTTCAAGGGGATTGTACCCATATTCTAAGTAGATCCAATCTGCGTCTACACTGACCAACCTTAAAGCAGCTCCTCAAAAAGATGGAACTTTCAGGATGCATGGTTAATTGGATAATGGAGCTCAATGAGTTTGATATTGAGCTCCTCCCATGAACAACCATCAAAGGACAAGTCATGATAGATTTTAATATGAAATGCACAGCAATGGCATAGAAAAATCAGTTATCATTCCGAGATCCATCTCCACCACCAATATTGAATCAATAACATCGACCATAGTTTCATAAAAAAAGGCTATGGATACAATGTATCTCCCAGGTGGGAACCGCAGTGAAAGTTTTATGTGGACAAATCCTCGAATAAGGTAGAAGCGAGAGTTGGCCTAGCCCTCCAAAGCCAAAAGGGAACCACTATTGAGTAGGATTTCTAGTTTGGGTTCCCCACCACCAAAAATGAAATTGAAAATGAACCATACAAGAGTTGAAAATTTATTATAACTTCCAACTTGTAGTAAAATAGCCAAAGAAAGAATACGAAGTTAAGGAACTATTGATGGTGTAATATCCTTTGGCAACCCACAAGATGATGGAATAAATTCTCAATGCTTCCAGAAGCAAATCAAAAGATAAATATATTATTGAGGTTGGCTTCAACACCTACATTCCCTCCACAAAAGGCCATCTTGCTTGAATATCATGCCAGCCCTAGTGTTGGAGACACATAACAAATGGCTTTTGAAATTCAAAAACTATTATAGATGGACCAAATCCATGCATACTTAAAGAATGGAGAGAAACCAATGGATCCTCTAAAAGAAAAGAAATTAACATGCTTTGTGACATAGTTCATTTATCTTGATGATAAATTATAAGGCTCTGAAAATTTTAGATATGTTAGTTTCAATTTTTTGTTAATTTTTGCCAGTTCGGCATGAAGTATATTGGAATATAATTAAATTTTTGAGACATTTTTCATGGAAAACTTATGGAATTGAGGGGATTATTAATATAAACATGATGATGATGTTAGGAATGTATCAAAGTATGTTAAATAAATGATTTAAGTGAAAAAGTAAATGAATTTAAAGCGGTGGAATGCCAAAGGTGTAAATTAGGGAAAATATTAAATTGTATTATAAAAAAATAGCAACAATGGGTGGAAAATACATATTAATGTGAGGATAATGAGGAAAAATAATAATAAATAATTTATAGGTGAAAAAATCAAAAATTGCATGTGGAAAGTTGAAAAATCAAGTTGCCGGTAATTTTTGGCAAATTTTAGTTAAAATTAAATTTAATTAAGAAATAAATAACAAAATTATGCAAAGATTATATTTAATGAATGGATAAATAATTTGGGCATGTGATTTATTAAACGAATGATTTACATATGCCAAATGTGAGGACCAAATAGAATTTTGAAAATTAAAGATAAATGCGTGTGTATAGAATTAAGTGGGAGCATGGACTACCACTGAAAAATTAATATTAACATTAGCTGTACCCATCTCCTTCCAATGTCCAAGCACCTCTTCAACATGGGTTTCCCTTCCCCGAGCATCCCAAGACTTCTAAGTGAGGATTTTAGCCCATTTTGGTTGGGAGAAATTGTAGGTAATGCCTATAAATAAGGTTTGCAACCCACTACATCTTAAATCCCCTTAATTAAAGTATACTAAGGCTACAAAAATTGAAGAGGGAGCTACTATGGGTGGGATCCATCAAGAAGATTAGCCAATTCAAGTATGAAGTTTATGAATTTAAGTTTTTGATCATGTATTGGGAGTTGTTTTAGTGATTAATAAATTAAATCATGTAGATAGGATTAAACCTGGGAAATTAGGGTTTTCTGGAAAATTTTTAGCATGTTTAAGGACTATGATTAATGGTATTATGGCATGATTAATGTTTAATTAATTTTAGAGAATGATTAGATTTAATGAAAATGAATTATAGCATGTTGAAAATTTGAACTCAATAAAATGCCCTATTGTCACTTAGCTATTGAGGTTGGAATTGTTTTGAATTAAACTAGGTAAATAATCATAATTATAGCAAGGTAATCATGGCTTAATTAGGTCTCTAATAGGGCATTTAGTAGAGCCAAACAGATGGCAATTGGATGATGAATTTAAATGGACAGCTAGTATGCAATAAACAGAATATTAAATGGGGTAGTTGCTGAATTAAGTTTAAATTCCTTACTGCATAGGGCAGAAATGGTGGAAGGTGATTAAGGGCTGATTAATGGCCATATCTCAAGATTAATTGACAGTAGAAATTACAAGATAAGTGAGGTAAGCAGGTGTTTCAATTTTGATTTGATTTGGATAGTGTAAATTTTGATTTTTGGGCATTGAATATTAATGCAATATGACATGTCATATGATGATTTAAATGACATTTATTTTTTAATAATTTTAATGTATTGATTTAGCACATATAATTTACATTAAAAATAATAGAAAAAATCAGATGGAATTCGGATAAATAGTGCACTGACAGAACACCTTACCAAGTACCCCTCTTAAGGTTTATTAAAAACCAATTTATTGATATTATTTTACAAAAATAACAAACTTTAAATTAAAATAGATATAACTAAGTACTAGAATATCAAATTTCATGATCAAATTACACCATTTGACCCATCAAACAAATCTGAACATTAAATACCTTGAAAATGAGATGTTGATAACGTCCCACTCTTTTTAAAATTTTGTTTTATTTTAAATCTTCTCATTTTGACTTATTTTAAGTTGAAATTTTTCCAAAAATTCTACTATATTATTTTTAATTAATGTAAAAATATTTAGGGGATAAAGAGATGAATAATTCTATCTAATATTTTTTATTTATAATTTTTTATTTATAATTTTTTATTTTAATTTTAAATTACTCAATTTAGATTATTTTGACTTGAAATTGGGATATAATATTTTTTTTATTATTGGTAATGTAAGGAAACATTTTCAAGTCAATTGGATTATATTTTAAAAAAATTGTATATATGTATTTTATGCCCCTGCGAGTGACGGTAAATTCTGGTTTTGGCCTCTGATTGGTGAAGAGCTTAGTATGACTCATATATATATATATATATTATGATAGCCATGGGGGCAACCCATGTTTGCCATGTGGCGAGGAGTTGCCTGGTTAGCTAATGGGCAATTGTGTGGGCAGCCAGCACAGCTGGGCGTTGCTATTAGCCTGGATGGCCTGATTGCTATGATTGGCCTAAGTAGCTTGTGTAGGCATATTTATGGAGAACTGATACTCTCATAAGACAATGAGGGTGGGGTGCCACTAGATACAATAGTATGGCTATGTGGGCCTAGCAGGCTACTAGCCAAGAGTGCCATGATAGACCTAATGCGCTGAAGAGTGAAAGAGTAGTATTCTGATTTGTGTACCTCTTCGGGAGGAGTGTGTGGATGGTTGAGGAGTTTATGGATGATGGTAGTGCAAAAATTAAATTATGTAAAATGCAATGAGATGCATCAGGTTGAAAAATCTGATTATTATGCTTCATTATATTAATGAAAATTGTTTATGTATATGTATATATAAATAAGATATGGGATTCATGTGATATATGTAGGATTTTCTGGCATGGGGATGACAAGTCAAGTTTGAAGAGATGTGAATTATGAAGCGGATTATTTTGAGGTAAGTAGGCTATGCATGTTTGCTTGTGTGATTGGGTGGGGATAGTGATTATCCCCTGAGTGATTAGATAATGTGCTTATATGTGAATATATGGATTGATAATTATGTATGTGACTTAGATAAAATTATAAATATCCCATTTCTTATTACATGCAATGTGAATATGTATGAGAATTTGGATTAGTAAAAACCCCAAAATGCTATGATGTGGGCATGTCTTAGATTCCTATATAATACAACGTTGTGATATTTTATATTAATATATAGTTTGGGAGGGGATAGAAGATATTTCCTGGTTATAAATGCTATTGTTATTCTAGTGTATGGAAGTCTAAATTAAGGGATCTTAGTTATCCCATGAATGTAAATTGTAATATATGCATATATGTGATGTATATATGTGATTTGGGATAAGTGATTATCCCGGAGTGTATAATTTATTTTAGAATGTGCAATTAATGTTATATTCTTCATGTTGTGATGTGTTGAGATGTTGTATTGAGTTTGAAAACATATCTATTTGGATTGCTGTGTGGGATACGTTATGGATCCCTATTGTAACATCCCGTCCTCTATGGGCTGTTACTCCATTTTATACCTTAAATCCACATGATCATAACATGATTTTCCCACCTCCAGGGTGGGTTGCTTTGATATTTTTTTTAGTTGACCTAATTTCTATAGAAAATTAGATAGAGTCTACCTTGAAAATAGGGCTGTCCACCTACGTACAAACATTCATCACATATTATGATATATTTTTTTATTATAATTCATAAAAGTAAGAAATTATACACTCCAATAT
>JAYJMB010005901.1:0-11526 GCA_036873735.1 Pouteria campechiana
TAAGTTCTATGAACAGCTCCCTTTCTCCTGTCATGTGTCTTGAGTAACCACTATCAATGTACCACTTGCTATTCTCTTTGGCTCTCAAACACACCTGCAATAATAAATTTAAGTTTTAACTTTTGGTACCTATTTAGGAATGGGTCCAGGTGGGTTAGTAGCAAAGTATTTTGGCATCCATTATTTTTTAGGTGCTACTAAACTATTTTCTGGATATCTAGTTGCATTTACAACTTTAGAAACTATCTTGGGAATATAAATCATATTCTCTTTGGGTTTTGATTTTCTTTTATGATTTTTCTTTCTCTGGTTTCCTATATCTTTCTTTGTTTTAAGTTTGGACAAGGTAGCAGTTAAGGTTCTTCTAAGAGCATGATTTTTTACTTTAATTTGCTCAAGTTCTATATTGATATTTTGATCAGTTTTCAGCAATGTATTTTCTTGTTTTAATTTAGAGCATTCATTACCTGTTCTTTCAAGTTCTCTTTTAGTTTCTTTATGTCTAGCTTTTAATGTTTTGAAATCATAATACAATTCTTCTAATAATTCTTCAATATCAAAAATTTTAGGTTTCAAATTTACCTCATCATTGTGGATAGCCATAAAACTTATTCCAGTATGGTGTTCTTCTTGATCCTTTTCTTTGGAGTTGAGTGAGCTAAATTGAGCTTCATTTTCTTCTTCTTCTTCACTCGAGCTTTCTTACATCATGTTTTCCAACATCTCCCATGTAGCCATTACATTCTTTTTCTTTCCAAATTTCCTGTTATTAAAAAAATCCTTTTTATCAAAGTGAGAGTTATACATTTTCTTCTTGTCTCCTTGCTTTTTGTTTGGTTCTGGAAAGTCAAACTTCATATGCCTAGGTTTGTTGCAGTTGTAACAGTTTGGAACTTCCTTTTTCTTGTCTTTGCTTTTGAAGATTTTGCAGTTGTTTCCAAATCTTCTCTTTTTCTGAATCTTCTTATTATCATTATTATATCCTCATCATCTTCAAAGGTTGATGCATCTTTTGAAGATTCTTCATTTTCTAATTTTGCTTGTAAGGCTATTGTTTTCTTGCCTTTGACTTCATCTGGTGCTTTCTGCTTCATTAGTACTTCATGGGTCATGAGTGATCCCATGAGTTCTTCTACTATTATCTTTGTTAGATCTTTTGCTTCTTGAATGGCAGTCACTTTAGGCATTCAGTGTTTAGGAAGAGATCTCAAGATTTTCTTTACCAGCTTAGTCTCTTCATATTTTTCTCTTAAGTTCTTTAGCCTATTGGTGATGTTTTGAAATCTTCAAACATTTCAGAAATGGTTTATGATTCCTTCATGGAGAAGGCTTCAAATTCCTTCACTAGAATATTTATCTTAGTCTCCTTTACCTGGTCTGTGCCTTCATGTGCTACATTAAGTTTGTCTTCGGTGTTGGTAACATTCTTTCCATTTTTCACTACAAGCCAAAACTGGTAATCTCTAGCAGTCAGGAAATTTTGCATGCTCATTTTTCAATATCCATAATTTATTCCATCAAATAGAGGAGGTCTGGAAGTAGATTCTCCTTCAAAAGATTTATTGTGGAACATACCGACCATTTTGAATCTCTTCACAAGTTAATATACTGGTAATCAAGATTTAACTAGTGATGCCTACTCTGATACCACTTGTTGGTCCCTTACACAATGGTAACTTAAGAGGGGGAGGGGGTGAATTGAGTTTTTAAAAACTTTTGGCCAAATCAAATGATCAAAGTGCTGAATGAATAAATAGAACAAATTGCATACCACATAGCACAAGATTTTTATAGTGGTTTAGCCCTTCTTAGGTTCCTACTCCACTTCTCTAAGTCAGTCTTATCTACTTAGCTCAGCTTCCACTAATACCTTTAATAACCTGATCGAATACACATTTGTTTTACAATGAGCTCACTAAGTAACTTGCTGGTTTTCCAAGCCAACCAAAAACTTACACAACTTGTTGGTTTTCCAAAGCTCACTAACAAACTTACACCCTTTCAGCAAGTTCCCTACTTACTTATCTCAATACATAAACCCTCAAGCACTCTACTGGTGTTGCTAAACGCTAAAAGAAGTGTACAGATAAGTGCCTCTTAATTAGACAGACTTGTACAAGGATTCAAAATTCTAAGTAAAAGAATAAGCAGTAAGAGTAAAAGATTCAAACTCCTTGATTGAGTAGAGATTTGCACCTTGAGAGCTCTGACTGAGTTGCATTCGTTGGAGTTGAACTTTGAAGGAAGATTTTAAATGCTCTTCATGTGATCAACAAAGTTCGAATGATATTCAATTGGGTTATTTTCTTTTGCTTCTGAATCTCTCTTTTATAGGTTGGGAGAGACTTTTCCATTGCTAATCTTAGTAGACGTTCAAACATTCAAAAATATTTTTCTTTAGTTTATTTTTGTTTGACGTTTGACTTTGCTGCATTCTGGTATCAGTCTACTACTTCTGTCGCTGACTTTTCCAAACGTTCACTTTTTGTGTCAGGTGTTCCGAAGAGATGAGCGAACAGTTGGTGTCTTGACTGATTTTGGATTATCTAAATTATTTTCTTCAAATTTCTAGAAGAAATTTTAATCCTACTCAGTTGCAACATTCATTTATAGATAGAAGTTTAGATTTTTTGAACTTATAGTGTCTTCAGAAAAGTGATCCGAAGCTTGTTTAAACATCTCTAAAGCATGACTTAACATCTCTGAAGATTGTTTGAATCTTTTCGAAAACTTAGCTTTAAGTTCTCCGAAGCATGTCTGTTTACTCCGAAGCACAGCTGATTATCTCTGAAGCTTGTCTTATTGTTTTTGAAGTGTCTTGAAACTTGTCCGAAGCTTCTTTGTGCTTTTTCTGAAGCATTCTTGATAATTCCGAAGCTCTCTCGATTATTTCCGAAAGGTATTGTGACTTATTTGAAACAATCTTGATTATCTCTAAAGCGCACTGTAAGATCTCTAAAGCTTTGAAAGGACTCCAAAGTGTGCTTTAATATTTTCTGAAGTGTGCTTGTGACAAGTCAAGATCTCTAAAGCTTTGAAAAGGACTCCGAAGTGTGCTTTAATATTTTCTGAAGTGTGCTTGTGACAAGTCCAAGACTTGCTTTGAGAATTTTGAAACTTGTTTTGCACTTTTCTCCAAAGTGCATTGTGATGATTTTTGAAGCTTACAAAGAGGATTCCGAAGTGTGCTTGAACATTTTATGAAGCTTACTATTTTTTCTCACAGACTTATCTAAGGCTTGCAAATTGTCTCTGAAGTTTCTCTGCATTCTTTCTGAAGTGAACTGCAACCACTCCGAAGTTGCATTGACTTGTCCGAAGCTCGTTAAGACATTTTTGAAGTTCGTTTGGACATTTTCAAAGTGGTGTAAGAGTGATCCCGAAGTTGCTTCTTTTGACTCCAAAGCATGTCTTTAACACTTCAGAAATTTTGTTTTCTTGAAGTAAGTATATGTGGAGTTTATATATTTAATTTTGAAATAGCATTTACTTCATATGTTCCTTTTGTCACTATAAAGATTATTCTCAAGTCGAATGATTTAAACTTTCTACAATATTCTTGAAAATAAGATGTTAGTACGTTAATGTTTTACTCATACTTTCGCTCGTCATCGAAATGTACTTGGTTAAGAATGTTCATTATCAAAATCAAGCTAAATAACATAGTTCAATAAATAATTGGTGAAATCTAAACCCTAGACTTTTGCCTCTTGAGATTCATCCTATGTCATTCTATAGTTCTAGATTTCTTATTATCTTTAGTTTATTATTATTATTATTTCAAACAAAAAATCCTTTTTTTAGAGTTAGTTTTTGTTAGTAACTTAATTTAATTAAATCAATTTGTCATTCTTTGTGGGATTGACTCTTGCTTGCGCACACTATATTGCTATACATAGTGTGCATAAGCAAGGGTCGATCCCACAGAGAATGACAAACTAATTAAATTAAATTAATTACTAATAAAAACTAACTCTAAAAAAAGGATTATTAGTTTGAAATAATAATAATAATAAACTAAAGATAATAAGAAATCTAGAACTATAGAATGACATAGGATGAATCTCAAGAGGCAAAAGTCTAGGGTTCAAATTTCGCTACTTAATGACTCCCCTTGCTATTTAGATATTGGATTCAATGTAAGCTTGAGTTCATTCTTTCTATGATATGATTATTACCATTTGGTGTGCGTGTTTAAATCAAGTGCTTTCAGTCATTCCAACTACCTATGGTGTTTAGTATAATTGAGGTGAAAATCCATTAAGATCAAGAACTATGAACCAAGTAGAATAGTTATGCATTAGGTGTGCACCTTAACCTTAACTCTTCTCATTCAAGGAAACTCATGGTTGTGCGTTTGGTGTGTGCCTTAACTATGCATAGATAATCAATAAGATTTATGAAATTGGTGATCAAGTAATCACACAAATCCAAAGATTGAAATAAAACCCATGAATAAAAATATAGAATTGCATTCAATAATCAACAATCCAAATGACAAGGTTCATCATGAAGGGCTACATCTTCACCCTAGAAAAATAGAATTAGTTAATGAAGAAAATAAAATATACTCCCTTCATGAAGAACATCATACTGCAAATTATCTTCTTGAATCTCCTTTTGCTCCTTCAAATCTCCACTTTTTTGCTCTCCAAAGAAAACTCTAAATCTTCTGTAAGAAAAACCCTAGTCTCCTTGCAAAAGGACTCCCCAAAACTACTAAAAATAATCCCAAAAAGTCCAAAATCCATAAATTAAAATAATATTCAAAATCGTATGATTTGACTGATTCTGGCGCCGACAGCGCCGAGATGGTGCCACAACCTGGTTACCCTGTCAGATGCCGCTTCCACTCCGCTTGAGCTTTGTTCCTTTTGCTACTTTGTGTGCCTTTCATCCTTGCTTTATTGCTCCATAATTGCTTGCTTTATCTCCTTCCATCCACTCCTCTAATAACCTAAACACATAACAAAAACATGTGAGATTGGCATTAAACCACTTAAAGATTGCATGAATTTAAGCCTGAAAATACAGAATATAAGTGACTAAAATTCACTTATTAGAAGCCTACCAAGTTGTAGCACCTTGGGTGTTAAATTAAGGATTATTGTTAATTTGGGTGTTAATTTAAGGGTTTTGATTGAAAAGTTGTGATTTAGAATTTTACATATGTGGCTTTATAATTTAAATTGTAATTGGTGAAGCCAAATGTTGGGTACTTTGATGATTGATTAATGGGAAAATTTTAATTTTAATGTATGAGAAAATGCATGAGAAAAACAAAAGAGAAATGGAGAAAACCAAATAAGAACAAGAGTATGTTAAGAAAATGCTACAATTAGAAAATGGGTGACTTTATTTAAATTTTTGACATAGATGAGAGTTAATTCAGAAAAAAAAGCTTAACATGAAAGTTGTAGCCTTTAAAGTTAGCTTTCTAATGACTTAAACATCAAGAATTTGGACAGTTTATGTAAACATTATATATAAATAACTATTATTATGTTAGACAGAAATTTTGAGCCGTGGCATAGCGTCAGTAAGACATATTTTGTCTTGTCCAGTGAGTTTGTGTCATAGCACAGGGTTTCTGTGCCATGGTAGAAAGTGAGGTGGTGTGCTAGAGCACCAAAACTTTGTGATTTTAAATAGGATTTACCCCTTCTCTTCTCCATTTTCCCCGTTGTCATGCCGTACTCGTCCCTGCCCTAAAATCCATCATTTGTGTTTTGAATTTTTGAAGATTTGAGTGAAGAAGTTCATGCATTTTCATGAGAAACCAAGGGTACATAAATCAAAACTCTCTTTTTTTGCCTATTTGGGCATGTCCACTTGATTGGGATTTTTATGGGGCATGTACATGGTGGATTTTACAGATTTAAAGCTAGAAATGGATGGCAAGATGAAGCCTATGCTTGGATTCAATGGTAAGTGCATTCTTTCAAACTAAAATTTTGAGTTTGGCATGCTAGGGTTTAAACCCATTTGTGAGTAGTGATTTTGGGGTAGTTTGGAAGATGACTTGATGCAAATTCAGGCGGGGAATTGGTTAATATATGTTTTATGGTGATTTGGCATAAGAAATTTTAAATTTGCTAGGCTAGGGTTTCTGTGGATAGTGGAGATTGGGGATTTCTTGATAAATGTTGTATTAATCATAGCGCAAATGATTAATTATGTGATTATAATGTTTTAGGACTTGTATGGGATGAGTTCTACTAGTGAAATCAGATTTTTGATTATGCCTTGATTAGAGGTTAAAGAGGATTTTCGTACATGGGTTGTGTGAGCTATGAATTCATTGAATTAAAAGTTTAATCAAGTTATTTTAAAGATATTTATATGGTAATCATGAGCATATAAAGTGAATATTGTAAGAAATGAAGATTTTACTGATGCCTTGTTGACAAACCCTAAATTAAAGATTATCACATGTTTGATGATTATAGCTTGTGATTAGCTTTGAAAGAAGTACTAATAAGATATATCGAATACATGATTATAAATGAGATTGTTGCTTTATATAGGATGATCTGAGAAGGATGAAAAGGCATAGAGTTTGAGGAAAGGGTTTGGAGCTAACGGCTTGAGGTAAGCATGCAGCCCCCTATTTGTTCGAATGAATGGATAAGGATAGTGAGTATACCATGATTGTATTCGGGCATGTGTGTTTTAGATGAGGGATTGTGGATATCCGGTGTTTGTTTATTAAGGTTGAGATTTATCTATTTTATAATTACTGAATGTCGAGGATAAGGAATATCCCCTGGATAGTAGTGATAAATGTAAATGTTTTCATATGAACATGTGAATGTTGGGGACCTTGATTATCCCATGAATGTTTGTTACATATATGTGTATGATTGTAAATATTAATATGCATAAGGATATTTATATTGGATTGATAGGGATAATAGGTATCCCATGTTTGAGTATGCTTTTGTGATAATATGAATTGTGGAATTGATAGGGAATAATATGTATTTCCTGGTTGTGATTGGTATAATTCATATGATATATACATGTGATTGTTGGGGATGGAAAGTATCCCATGTCCTTGTATTAGTATTATTCTTGTGTATGGATGCCTAAATGAAAGGGATAAGGACTATCCCGATACTGTGCATGAATTAATAAGTACGAAAGCATGCAAATGCTTGGTGGGATTAGAATAATGTGTATTCCCTGGTTGTATTTAAAGTTATGATTGTATTGATGAGTGGGTATAGAGTTTATCCCCTGAGTCTTGCTATAGTTGTATATTCCATAAATGCATATCTTGATGGAATGGGAAGCATTCCATGAGTTGCATATGGTACCCGAATAGCATAGTTATGAGGTTATGCCTGTATGACATGGTTTTAGTGTGTATGGTGTCTACATGGCACCTGGTCTTGTATGATAAGCCTAGAGTGGCTGGAATGGGAGATCTGGGGGGTGTCTGGTAGACACGCTCAGGGTTATGACTGTATACATGATGAGTGAATTTTGTTTACTTACATTACACATGTTTAAGCTTAGTTATTTGAAAATCCTCATTTCTTTTAGATGAATTGTATATTTATTTATTGGGGTTTTTAGGTATCTTGAAGATGGAAAAGAGGAGAAAAAATATGGAAAAGAAAATAGCTACAAAAGGAGCAAAAAATCAAAGTGCAAAGGAGATAGCCAGCTGGCGTTGCCGGCACAAGTGGTGGATTAATAATTTTAAGGATTTTCCACATTGCATAGAAGCTGCATTTTTAAAGAAAAAGTTAGGGTTTTTTAAGGAGTCTCCTCACTTCCATTTGGAGGGTTCTCTTTGAGGTTTTCGAGGTTGATTTCTTAGAGTTTTCTTGTGGAGAAGAAGAAGAGATTACAAGTAAGAAAGAAGAAGGAGAGAAGATGTTCTTCATTGTGACATCCTGTCTAAGGGAGTTATTTTATTTTTTCTTATGAACTAAATGTCTTTTTCTAGGGTAAAGATGTATCCCCTTTTGATACTCTTTGTTATGGATTTTTGGTTATTAATGCTATATGACCTTGTTTCATTTATGATGTTGTTTGTAATGATTTAACTTGTTTTATTACTTGATCACCAATATTATAAGTTAGATTAATTATCAAAACATGGTTAAGGTAGACACCATATGCTAAACCATGAGCTTAGTTAAATGAGGATGATAGATGGTTAAGGTAGACATTATGCTAAACATTCTATTTTAGTTCTTATATTCTTGAGCATAATGGGTTTTCACCTCAATTATGCTACACGCCATAGGCAATTGGAATGAGTGAAAACACTTGATTTAAATCCGCACACCTAATGGTAATAATCTTACTTTTGAAAGAACAAACCCAAGTGATGCATTGAATCCAAACGGGTATCATCTACTGGTGAAATCAGACCAATTAGACTTTTACATTTTGCTAATCTTTCTGCATTATATTTAGCCATTGATTTACTTTCATTCCAATAAGTTTCTAAAATTCTAAAATTATTCTAAACTTTATTCCAAGTCTGTTGAGTTATAAATACATTCTTTTAACATTAGGATAGTTTAGTAAGTAAAATTAATTAAGTTGGTTTGACCATTTTCTGTGGGATCGACCCTTGTATTGCACCCTATAGTGCTATACGTCCATACACTTGCGAGGAATTATAATTTGAACCATCACGTTTTTGGTGCCATTACTGGGGAATGGTTCCAAACTAATTTGATTAAGATTAGTTACATTCTTTCTTTTTATTTTTATGTATAATTGTACATAAGATTATTTTTAATTGTTTCCTTCTTTCTGTTACAGTATTATGAATACATGGAAGGAGACCTCTGAATCCTACTTGTTTCCATTAAACAATCGTACTGACAAAGTGGAAATTGAAATAGAGATTTTAAGCAAAGGAGAAGAAGTAAACATGGTTGACAATGTGGAGAACCGAGTGGCTCAACAAGTGTATCAAGCTCAATAGGCTCAACATGCTCAACAGTTAATGAAAGATTTCGCATGCCCCTACTATAGGGATTTAACCTTCATGCATTGTGTTAGATGAGGATGCTAAAAATTATGACTTGAAACATATTTATTTTAACATGCTTCCATCTTTTCATGGGTTAGCTTCAGAGGATCCATTGACTTTCATGCGTGATTTTTATGCAACCATCCAAACACTTCCATTGCAGGGGCTAATAGAAGATCAATTATGTATGAGATATTTTCCATACACTCTAAAAGATGTAGCCAAGGCATGGTTCATGACAATAGCTTTTGGGTCATTGATAATTTGGGGAGCAATTTATAATAAGTTCATTGGAAAATTTTACTCTCATGCCAAAACTGCTAAATTGAGAAGCAAAATAGCTACTTTCTCTTAATTAGATGGTGAAGCTTTCCATGAGGCATGGAAAAGATTTAAAGCAATTTTGGTTCAATGCCCTCACCATAGATGAAGTGATCTAGGGGACTTTATGATGTGAATACTAGGGGTAGATCTAGGGGACTTTATGAAGTGAATACTAATTCTAATCTATCAATGCAGATATCAGAGATAACTAAGCAGATGAAGGCAATGTGCTCTATGATGGTGCACTTAAAGCAACCACAACGTGCTCCAGCAGAAGTTTGTTCTTTCTGTGGTAATTTAGGACATTCACTTAATGTTTGCCCTTCAAATGAAAATTTTGTAGGTGATGCTGAACAAGCTAATGCAATGAAATTCTACAACTAGAGGGCATAGAATGACCCTTACTCAAACACTTACAACCCTAATTGGAGAAATCATCCAAACTTCTCTTAGAACAATGAAAGAAGTTAGAATCAAGTTGGAACCTTGTTTCAACCTCAACCTAAAAAGCCTATGCATGAAGAAACCATGCAGAGTTTCATGCAACTAACACAAACTAAGTTCCAGAATCATGCAACCAAATTCCAAAATATTGATTCCATATTCCAGAACATGGAAGCATCTATGAAAAAGATGGAAACTCAGTTAAGACAAATTGTAGAAGCAGTACAGAGTCACAGACCGAGGAAGTTGCCTAGCCAACCAAAGCAAGGCAACTGCAGCTGAATGAAGTGTGGGAAATTGAAAATTTGTAGAAAAAAGGGAATTTGTCTTGCTAAGATGTTAAATAAAGCACTTGTGAAGCAACCCAAGCTGTTTGTTTTTCAGTCTTTTAAATTTTCTAGATGTAGTGATGTTCTTGCATTAATAAAATAGGCTAGTTACATTAGTTTAAATTAACTTGATTGGACTCTAAGTAGTTAGATTAGACTGATATTTTCTTATTTGCTATATTTAATACATTGTTGTTTCATGTTTGACAAGTTAAATGCATAAACGAGGATTAAGAAGCATGATAAATAAGGACTTCAAGCAAGGAGATCGAATAGGGTGATGAAGCAACATGGAAAAGAGGGTTTCAAGGCAGCGAGAGGGCGCCGACGCCAAATGTTTCAAAAGAAAAGAAATTACACGTGGGGGCAGAGGGGTGGTGCCAACGATGCCACCACCCAACCTCCCTTAATACCCCACACATGCAAACCACCTCCTACTCCCTATTTTCAAGAGAGCTTTTCCTACCCCCTTTCCCCTTCTCCCCAAAACTCTTCCTCACAACCCTAAACCCCATTCCTTCATTCCAAAACACAAGGATTCATTCTCAAAGCTTCTCTTTTCCATTTCCCTCCTTGGATTCATCTCTCCCATTCCACTATTAATCATCGTCTTCACCATTTTCTCAAGTTGGGTTTGATAAGGTCTTGCACTTCTTTTTAGAATCACAAGTTACTTGGTTTAACTCAATCCTTCTTTTATTGGTTTTCTTGGTGAAGTGATTTTCTTTTTTGGTGATTTGAGAAGATTTGAAGTTGGGTTTTTGTGTATGGAGCTTTGTTGATGTTGTGTGTGGTTTTTGTTGGGCACATTTTGCAAGATTGTATGTGATAGGAGTGGTTGTATATTGAGGTTG
Source organism: Pouteria campechiana (assembly GCA_036873735.1). Taxonomy (NCBI): domain Eukaryota; kingdom Viridiplantae; phylum Streptophyta; class Magnoliopsida; order Ericales; family Sapotaceae; genus Pouteria; species Pouteria campechiana. The sequence continues at coordinate 10,953 of JAYJMB010005901.1, forward strand.
AATTAGAGAAGCTATCAAGGCATTTGTTGAGAAATTTCAATATGCATGCTATATGTTTGATCCACAATCTACATCTAATCCCTAACCAAAACCTAAGCCCACATCCATCTCCATTAAAACCACATCACCAAATAAGCCCCAAATTGTAATTGACACATCTGATCCTTATTTTTCCACCTCCCATAAGATGTGCACCTAGAGAGACAAAAATTCCACCTAGATGCTTTTATGCAAAACCTTCCTCTACCTTTTTGAGAATTACCCAATCTTGAATATAGGGAGATACTTAGGATTATCCATAACCCAACAAATGTCCCATCCACCACTCTTATCAAACCTACACCTAAGCCTACCCCTTTACGCAAGCCTTCACACAAGCCTACATCTTCATCTATACCTACACTTAGACCTCAACCAACACAAACACCTAAACCAAAACTTGCCCCTAAACTCAAACCTACACCCAAAACAAAGCCCACACCTAAATCTTTAGCTAAGTGATGAGAATGCAAAATGTCATATTTTATTCTCGTAATACTTCATCTTTTGCACCTATTTGATTCCTAAATATACT
>JAYJMB010005902.1:0-11523 GCA_036873735.1 Pouteria campechiana
TATTTAATATACTTTAGTGTACTCCAAACCTCATCCTCATGTTTATATTAATAATCCATTCAATTTCATAACTTTTTATAATAATTTTCTCAAAAATTTAATTATACAATCTATCGACCCGGCAAAAATTACCAAAACTTTATAATAACAAAAATTTGCATTTTTAAAATTTTTCAGGGCCTTACAACCTTTCTCTAGGATAACTGTTTCCCAACAATTGGCATTAAAATTTTGTCTCTTTGCGATTAGGTGCATAATTTTCATCGTGCACCAAAATTTACTATCGCCATGTTTTCTTTCATCCTCTCTCTCAGTAAAGCCCCCCATTCTCTTAGTTATTTCTATCTTCTTCCTTGTGCCCCCTAGCAACAACTCTTTTCCTTTGTTTCCGATGGTAACAAACTATTGGAAGCACCACCAGATGTGGGTCAGCAGTACTAGCCTGTGGACTTGTCCCATTCATTGGGTGATTGGCCTAGTCTATTCATCAGATGCCCTCTCTCCATTAGAACAACATAGCTTAGGTTATATCAAAGTTTTGCCTCTAAGAAAGCTTTAGATAGATGTTTTGTCTTTCACTAATTTCTATCTTCAGGCAGATTATCCTTGCACCTTCCCAAGTTATGGTTCTGAATCCTGTGCCTTCTCTGTCTACTCTATTTTTAGAATTGGCTTTCATTATAGAGCGAGAGTCTTCCCTTTTTGATCCTTCCAAATCCTGCCAAGAGAAGGCTTCTAGTTTAAAGTCATTTGTCTAGCTTTCCCCTACCACTTTTGGTTCTAATGATCCTCCAACCAGACCTTAAAGGATGAAGTTCATGGCCGAAAGCTAAAATTCAATCCTTCACCTACCACTCCTTTTCTCCTTCTCCACACTCCATTGGTTCCTAGGGGAAAATGTGTTGGTCCCATGTAATAGATAGCTCAAGAGGGGAGGGGTGAATTGAGCATATAAAAATAATGGCCAAATAAAAATTAATGAGCTAAGGAGAAGTACCGATGCAACACATATATGGTTTTCATATCCATTCGTTCAATCATAATGTTTGCGTCACTTCTAGATTTAGCTTCTCTTAGCTATACTTATTTTAGATGGGTAATTGTGTGTGCAGTGATATGTGAGATGAAATGATGCAACCGATACATGCAAAGTAAAGCAATCAAGCATACTGGTGTGCTGTCGTTGTCAAGAAAATTTAGAACCTTGCTCTAACTTTAAATTTCTATAGTAGTGTGAGTAAGGATCGATCCCACGAGGAGTATCTAGCTTAGTTTTATGTAATGTGAATGAGAAATGGGGGTTTTCAATGTAATGAAGAAAGTGTTATACAAGAATCTATTAGAGAAGAAAACCTTGGTTCAAGTCAACATCCACTATCAGAATCTCTACTCTGATCATTGATGCAATTATGAATCAAATCATACTTTGAATATTCATCATTGAAATTATTTTTCCTATCTCTCCCTCGACATAGTTAATTAGAAACACATGATCCAATCAACCCTAACTAAACAACCTTAGACACGTGCGCTAGAGATTTAATCTAATAGCAACCTTAAGATTTGTGGAGATTGATGAAGCTAAACAATACAAGTACACATGGTTATATTTAATTTAGTCAAATATTCTTCCTAAGATTTAATAACTGTAATAATAGCAAATTATCAAACCCTAGTTGCTTCACAAATTAGAGGGATCAAACAATTATGGATTTGATATCTAATCTAGCAATAGATTGCAATGAATAATAAAATAGTAGATCTCCTAGTAATTAAATATAACAATCATAATCATGAACAAAGAAGAACATTCAATACTTAAAGGATAAATTAAACTATTAAAATAAACTAGATCTCATAGTATATAGATTCTGAGGCTTCTGTCTCCTTAAACTAAGAATAAAAGTTTAGCCACATAACGCCTTGAAATCATAAATAAAATAAAATAGAAAAGAGAGAAGAAGAAGATTCTTTATCAATAGCCATAAAAAATTCCTCTCCAAACCCTAGCAAAAGAACCCTGAAAACCCTAGAAAATTATTATTTATAGAGAGTCAAAAATATGCAAAATATGCAAAATCGACAGCTTATAAAAAGTGGGGAATGGAGTTGGGTGCTGCCGGCACCACCTTGTTGCCCTGTGTGGTGATGGTGTGACATGGGTTAGCGCAGGCGGTGCCAGATGGGTGCCAGCGGCGCCGGTCTGCAGCCTCCGATGCTCTACTCATTGTTGCTTCTCCTCTGCACTTCATCCTGATGTTGGCATTCTTCCTATTTTTTCCTTTGATGCAGTCCTTATCTCTGAAAACTAAACATAAAAGGTTTAGAAATTTTTCTTGTGTTTCCAGAACATTTTAATCATCTCAATTAGAGGTCGGATGAGAGAGTTATGACTAAATTACGGAGTGATGCTAAAATTGTCCAAAATCCTTCAATTGACTTCTTTTTGCACTTAACCACTCCAATTGTCTCCTAAATCAGAATATAAAAATAATGAGTGCATATAGGAGTCAAATAAATATAAAAGATTAATTATTAAGGGAATAAAATATGATATTTTGCATTCTTATCACAGACAATGCACACAACAGTTTTTATAGTGGTTCAGGAACCCCGTCCCTACATCAACTTTTCCAAGTGCACATACACATTGTACCTTGGGTTCCACTATATCCCATATAATGGAAATACACTAGTGCTCCTAGCACTCTTCCAGATTCTAGCTCTAGGGGGCATAAACATAGTGCTTCCAGTACTCTTCTGGTTTTCACAAGCTCACTAGAAAACTCACTGATTTCGAAGATCACTAGCAAACTTGTTGGTTTTCTAGAGCTTTCCAACAACTCATACAATGTAGTTTTCTTAAACTGACCACAAACTCAAATAGCTGATCAATAATACTCATTTTGCACATTACATTGCCTCTTTTATTAGGCTAATTCATATATAGTTTAGATTCATATAAAATAATATCTCGTTGAAGCATATTATATATCAATACTCCAGATATATAATTAAGATAGGACTTTTAGGCTTATTATCTATTAGTGTAATGAATATCGATTATCTAGGAGGAAGCATAGTATGATTAAGTGATGGTACTCGTTTAAGCTCTATTCTTAGTGTTCTTTTAGCTTACTCAACCTTCTTTATTGACACTACACTACGTTTATATTACTTTAGATATTTTTATCTATTAGAGGTAGTTTGCTTTCTTTGAATGTTGAAGATCGTTTTGTATTTTCTCCTATTAAAAAGCTATCTTCTTAATAAACTCATTATAGTTGAAAAGCCTGTAATGCCATCCTTGAAGAAGATATGTTTTCAGTTTTAGCAAACACTAGATAAAGAATTTTTTGCCTGACTAACTCTTTCATTATTTTGGAAATATGCCCATTAAGCTTGAAGGGATGCTGCCTCTTAAAGTTGCAACCTTTATCAGAGTGAAGACTACTTTCATTTGAATTTCTTTCCATCTTCAGCTAAGCTTGATTTGTCTGATTTGTTTAATAGAATCTACTTTGAATGGAGGCTTGACCAAAAAGTGCAGTCAGCGATGTCTGTTACAAGTGGCTTCTACTCATCATGATATGCCATAGAGATTTAGCCATATTTTATCTGAGGAATTTGTCTGATCAAGTTTTGGATTGTCTCTTATAAGTAATAGACAAATTGGCTCTGAGTAGATCCATATAATAAACAACTTCATCTTCTGAGTTCGTTATAGCATTTTACTTTATCTTCTAGTTTGTCTGTTTTAAGTGACAGATGAATTCTAGAAGCACAAATGAAGTTCTTCTCTTTACCGTTTATCAGACAAAATTCTTTTATCAAACAATATTTTCTTTCATCAAATAAAGTAGCTTTGTCTATCAGTTTCTCTGTTGTAAGTAATAGATGACTCTAGTTGGTGCAGACAAAACTTCTTCATGGTAGTCAAAATGACTTTGTCTATTATTTGTCTGTAGAGATCTGCAGACGAAGTTCCAGACTGCAGATGAAATCTTTCACATAGTTCGTCTCTTGGTTTGTTTATCGTAAGTGACAGATGAAGTTACGAGGTGCAAATGAATCCTTTTTCCAACAATTTGTCTAATGTTTTGTATGTTAAAAGTATCAAAAAAATTGTTAAGGCATAGAGAATTCATTTCTTTTTTGGTCATCTAATGATTTGTCTATTGCAAGTGGAAGATGAACTTGCAGACGAAGTCGATAGACAAATTTGTTCATCTGTAGCTATTATGCCGCTTCTTCTTCATCTTCCGTACCTTCTGTAGAGGATTGTAGACAAATTTTTTATTCATCTTTAATTTTAGATAGACTTTATATGAGAGACAAATGCTTGAATAATTCAACTCCATTTTTGGCTCTTCATTTGTCTAAGTTCAACTCTGTTTCATTTTTGCTTCTGCAAACTGAATTCGTCTTTGTGTTGTGGACAAAGTTAAGTATAGGCAATTTATCTTGTTGGTCCCTTATGCAATGGTAGCTCAAGAGGGGCAGTGAATTGAGCTTTTAAAACTTTTAGCCAAATCAAATGATTATGGTGCTAAATGAATAAGTAAAACAGATTGCACAATATGCAGCACAAGATTTTTATACTAGTTCGGCCCTTCCTAGGTTCCTACTCCACTTCTCTGAATCAATCTTCTCTACTAAACTTAGGTTTCACTAACACCTTGATAAACCTAATCAAATACACGTTGGTTTTACAACAAGCTCACTAACCAACTTACTGATTTTCCAAGCTAACCAAAAACTTTCACAACTTATTGGTTTTCAAAGCTCACCAACAAACTTACACCCTTTCAGCAAGTTTCCTACTTACTTATCTCAATACATAAACACCAAGTACTCTGCTAGTGTTGCCAAACATTAAAGTAAAGCTTATAGATTAATGCCTCTTACTTAGGTAGAATTGTATGTAAATTCAGAATTCCAAGTAAATGAATAAGCAGTAAGAGTGAAAGATTCAAACTCCTTGATTGAGAAGAGATTTGAACTATGAAAGCTCTGACTAAGTTGTATCCATTGGCATTGAACGTTTGAAAGAAGATTTTGAATGCTCTTTGTGTAATCAGCAATGTTCAAATGATATTCAATCAGTTGTTTTCTTTTTGCTTTTGAATCTCTCTTTTATAGTCTTAGAGAGATTTTTTCATTGATGACTTTGGCAAATATTCAAATGTTCAAAAATATTTCTCTTTACCTAATCTTTTATCTGATGTCTAACTTTATTACAATCTAGTATCGGTCTGCTACTTCTGTCGCTGACTTTTCTAAACGTTCACTTTCGTATCAAGTGTTCTGAAGAGCCGAGTGAACAGATGGTGTTTAAACTGATTTTAGATAATCTTAATTGTTTTTTTCAAATTCTCTAAAGTGATTAAAATCCTTTTTAGTTGCGACAGGTCTTTGTAGAGAGAAGTTTGGATTTTTTGAATTTTTAATGTCTTTAGAAAAGTGATCCAAAGTTTTGAAAAACATCTCCGAAGCATGACTCAAAGTTTTCTGAAGCTTCTCAAAGTTCACCGAAGTGTATCTGTTTACTTTGAACCTTGTTCTATTATTTCTGAAGCGTACTGTGACATCTCTGAAGCATACTTGACACTTCCGAAGCTTTTCTTGACTATCTTTGAAGCACACTGTAACATCTCTGAAGCTTTGAAAAAGAACTCCGAAGTGCGCTGTGACTGCTCCGAAGTTTTTTCAAACTTCTCCAAAGCTTTTTTAGTCTTTTGTAAAACTTTGTCAATCTTCTCTGAAGCTTTCTAATTTTCTCTGAAATGCACTTTTAACTTCTCCGAAGTGTTTAATTTTACTCTGAAGCTTGCTGTGAAAATTTGACACTTTTTCAATGTTCTCCAAAATATGTTGTAATGTCTCTAAAACATTTTGTGAAGACTCTGACGCTTTTTCAATGTTCTCCAAAGCATCCCTGAACATCTCCAAAGCATTCCCAAACATCTCCGAAGTTCGTTATAATCACTCTAAAGCATTTCAATCCACTCCAAAGTGTGTTGAAAAGACTCCGAAGTTACTCCTATTTTCTTTGAAGCATGTCTTCAATATTTCACAATTTTTGTTTTATTGATTTAGGTATATATGTAATTCATATACCTATTTTTAATGAGCATTTCTTTGTTTCTTCCTTTTATCATTGATATTTTTACAACATTCTTGAAATCAGATTGTTAGTACCTTAATGTTTCACTTATATTTTTGCTCATCATCAAAACACACATGAAGAATGTTCATCATCAAAATGAAACTAATAATATGATCACCATATCTGACTTGTTCAATGAACAATTTGTCTGAATCTTTCTAAGGCAGATGCTCTCTAATACTAACTTTATCTAACAGTTAAACTTGGAGCAACTTATTTTGCAGAATAAAAAAAATTTTTATTTACTAAATTTGTGCAGCTCCTCCTAAATTGATGCACATAATTTAGTTATATTTCATACAACATAAATTTTTCATTTGCATATCACATTTCATATATTCACATTACATTCAGTGGATATCATATTTTCATTCAATTTTCTCCCCATTATATCGCTCACATTTCTTCCCCTTTTTGTCATAATCAAAAAGGTGGAAACAAGTAGCAATATGTGACAGGAAAAAAATGCATATAAATATTGAATTTTGCATTGATAAAAAAAATTACATTAGAGAGAAAAAATGTAAAAGACTATATATTCATTTAGGTTTTCTCTTGTATGTCTTAAAAAAGACATCTTGAAGAGGTGGCTTGGGTTTAGAAGAAGATGGTTTGGGAGAGGGCTTGGATGTTCTAGCCCTTTTTGGTGGAGAAGGAGGTATGAAAAATGGATCCTTTGGAAGAGCTAAAGGTGGCTTATGTGTATAAGCTATGGTTCTAAAGCTTGATACAAAAATGAAGTCAATTCTGTCCCTGTAGGTTGGATCTAGCAATTCAGGAAAGGTTACAAGAGACCCTTCTGAGAGAGCTTTTGTATTGTTATTCATTCTTTCAAGGAGCCTTCTTGTGTTCTTTAAGAGGTGGAATTTGAGGCTTCCTCTTTGGTTTGGAGGTGTATGGCTGAGATGAAGGTTTTGTTTTTGGTTTTGGGGTTGGTTTTCGTTTTGGGATAGTCTTGGGTTTAGGAACTACAGATGATTTTCTGGTTTCTGTTTTGGGAGTAAATTTTTGAAATGCCACTGGTGTAGGCTGAATTGTTTACAACCTATGTTAAAGAGAAGGATTTTTCATTTGAGGATAAGGAAGAGGCAAATTATCAGCAATTGTCTCAAGATTGGCATTATTATAGAATGAATTTTCTTCCAGAGTCATAATGAAGAGTTTATTAGGACCAATGGGAGATGGAAACACTTTTCTGACATGTTTGGAAGTTGGAAGCATTTGAAGGAGTGACTCAGAAAACTCCTGCAAAATTGACTCCTTATCTGGAATAGTAATGGTGTGGTTTTCTAGAGTTAAAGGAGTATTTGGAAGAAGGAGAATCCTATAAAGAAGGTTAGGATCCTCAAGTTCTGGAAATGGTAATTCTTGTTTCGTAATGACAATGTTTTAAGAAGCAAATATTTTGACAACTTCAAGATTGAGTTAAGATCTAGCTTTGAACTCTAAAAAAGTCATCATGATTGGATTAGTTAGACAAAGAATAATATCAGGATTATCATCAATTGGTTTGCTTTGAGGTGGCTTTTGTGGTGGAGAGGGAGGATATATGCAGTCTAGAGTATGTCTAAAGTTTGGCGGACAGTTAAGAGGGTTGTCCCACTCGGGTAGAATGTCCTCAATTCTGTCAGTTATTATATCTCCTGATCTGATAAATGTCATCTAGAAAATATTGGGATTGCAGAGTTGGGATGGAATCTAGATATAATACTCATTTGAGGGAGTTTGAGTAGTATTTTCTAAGACTAGTGATGGTGGAGAAATTTGTGCTTGTGAAAGGGGAATGTAAGGGATGATAGAAGTCATGTTAAAAGGTTGACTCATGGGCTAAGCAACCTCTTGAATGACAAAGAGTGATGATGGATGAGGAGGTGAAGGTGAAGACATTACTGTTATTGGTGAGCTGGGTCTTAATGGAGAGAAATAGTGTGGAGGTGATGGAAAGTGAGTTGGAGGAGGAATGAAATGGGTTTGAGGTGGAGTGAAGTGGAAATGTTGGGTTTGACCTTGAAATGATTCTGCTAGGGCTTGAAGAGAATTAAGACTCTGATCAAGTCTATCAAGCCTTCAATCCTATCTGCTCTAAGAATCATGGAAGACATGCCAATTGAAAGAACACAATTTGTTTCATTCATTTGGAGAGCTAACATTTGTATGAAGTGTTCTATCATGGTTATTCTATCTTCTAGATCCTTTGACATAGGTTGGGATGTGCAAATGGATGAGGTGGATATTTGATGAGTGTGAGTAGGTTTGATAGATGAAGGTGGGTGTGTTGTTGTTGTTTCTTCATATATATTCTCTCTCAAAATTTCTTCTACTATTTCTTCAACATTAATCCTTTGTTCCTCAACATCTTGTATTCTCACTGCTTTTGTTTATTCTTCTCTACTAGAAAATTCTTCAATTTCTACTGGTGAACTAATAAATTCTTATCTTTCAGTTCTGTCTTCTTCATCATGAGAGGGGGTTTCCTATCTTGGCTCAATAGCCTATTCTATAGCATCTCTCTTTTCTGGATTTTCTTTAGGTCTGGATCCTGTCATCTGAGTTACTCTTCTTGGTCTTTCAGAGATCTAGCCTTGTTCAGTTTGTGTAAAGCCCATTCTTATCATTGCTTTTTCATCCAGTTTGTCTATACTTCTAGGCAGCTCTTCATTCTCATTAGAGACATCTACTCCTGCTTCCTTGATCAGCTTGGTCAAGGCCATTCAATAGGGCAAAGGAAACCTTATGGTGCCTTTGATCAAGTGAATATGTTCTATCATCAATTTGGTTAAGTCTAACTTTCTTCTGTTCTTCAATGCCCACATGATTCTGGTATCTTTTTTAGAGATATTTGTTGTTGCTCCTCTTCTTGGATATACATTTTTCATGATTATAAGAAAATCTAGCCTTAGATTTGCATTCAAATGACTAACATGCAAAGAGTTTTCCTTATCATTTATCTCAATTTCTGCCAAGTTGGAGAATATTATTGCTCTTGAAAGCCATTCAATCTCCTCTACTTCATTAGGGAGATTGAAGCAATTCCTTCTACTCTCTGTGGATAGTTCAATTTCTATTTCTCCTATCTACGATTTATCTGTCTTGTGTTGAGGTTACAGATCAGTGCCCTTACTAATCTTGGATACATGCTATCTCTAAAACTCACATAACTATTCTAGCCTTGGTGGCTTAACCATTCAGACACTTCAAAATTCATGCTAAAGACTCCAAAATTAAATATTTGGCCTTTGATTATCCTCCTATCCTCATATCTCTTAATAAATCAAGACAAGTCGGATGAACTGTTTACAAATATTACCTTAAGAGTATCTGTTTATTTTCTTACCTTCTTCGTAGATCCTTTCTGTTAAGAGTCTCCTCTTTCTTTCCTCTTGCTTTCTGCTCCTTTGGTTCTTACCATTTTGACAGAGAGCTCTAGGGTTTTTGGAAGGGAAATGAAGTTTCTGGGAGAGTAGTAGGAGAAGGCAGGATGGTGAATCAAAAGTGTTGTGATTTAGATTTAAAAGAAGTGGGAAGATGGACCGTCTTCTCTAAAGGAAGGATTCAGGGAGTTCAGAGAAGAGGGGTTTTGGTTTTCAGAGAAGTTTTGAATGAATTTTATGCTTTTGGATTGGTTTTATAAAGTTCTCCGAAACACTAATGTGTTTAGGCTTTGGATACTCCGAAAGAGGTCCTTCAGACAAGATTATTTGATTTGGAGGTTTCATATATTCCGAAGCATTGCTTCGGAGGAGTTTGCTGATCTTCGGATACTTTTATTTAGTCCTTCAGAGATTTTTGTTGAGCTCCGAAGACTTTCATTTGGGTCTTCGGAGACTCCGAAGTCCAAAATCTGACTTAACTCTAAAACTTGTAAACTGGATTATAGTTTTTAGTGTACACATTAATTATCCTTTTGACCTGCTAATGCATGTTTAATTGTGTATCATTACCACGATAGATAACTAAGTATGCATCAATATATTTTCCATTTTATGTGTTGCATAGATGGAAGCTTAACCATAGCTTCAAAAAATAAACATGGCATCATCAAGATTTTCAACAAATCAAGTTCAGGATGAAAGAGAGAATGATTAGTCTAAAGAGTCCATTCGAGTTCATTTTCTTAAGAAGCATATAAAATAGTTAAAAAAGGAACTGTTTTATGCTAAAGGATCCAACCGCAATGCTGATCGTCTTCTGACAAAAAGATGTGTAGCATATGAGAAGGTCATGGATCACATGAAGAAGCTTGAAGAAGAATTGGCAGAGGCTAATCAACATATTGAGGAGTTGGAGGCTGTTGTAGATATTCTTGCTGATTAGTAAAAAAAATATTTTTAATAATGATATTATTATGAATACTTTATTTAATGAATTGTGCATTTTATGCACTTGGATCTAGAATGCCTAATTCTCTTCTTATCATGTTGAATCTTTCTTCTGGTAATGGTTTTGTGAAGATATCTGCTAGCTAATTTGCTATTGGGACAAATTCTAAGCTAATGTTATGATTTTGAGCATGGTCCCTAACAAAATGATGCCTGATTTATAGCACTAGTGTTGTCAACTTGATAGGTATATCAATAAAGTTAAGCCCAAAGTCTTTTAGTTAATGTTTCATCTGTAGGATCTATGCATAACAACTACCTACTACTACATATTCAGCCTTAGTAGTTGATAATGCAACTGATGTTTGGTTCTTAGAAAATCATGAGATAATCATGCTTCTTAGAAATTGGCAAGATCCTGAGGTACTCTTTCTATCTTCTTTATATCCAGCAAAATTTGCATCTGAGTAACCTATTAAATTAAAATTTGAACCTTTTAGATACCATAATCCAAGATTAGGTGTACCGAAAAGATATCTAAATATTCTTTTTATAGCAATATAATGTGACTCTTTTAGTTTGATTGGAATCTAGCACACATACATACACTAAATATTATGTCAAGTCTACTAGTAGTCAAATATAGCAGAGAACCTATTATGCTTCTGTAAAATTTTTGACAAATAGACTTACCTCTTTCATCTTTGTCCATTTTTATTAATGTGCTCATTGGCATCCCATACCTTTTTCCATCTTCAATATTGAATTTCTTTAGCAATTCTTTTGTGTATTTGGTTTGGTGAATGAAAATTCTTTCTTTCGTCTACTTAATTTGCAATCCCCAGAAGAAGTTGAGTTCACCCATCATTCTCATTTCAAATTCTCCCTACGTTATCTTGGAAAAATCTTTGCAAAGATTTTCATTAGTTATGCCAAATATTATATCATTGACGTATATTTGAACTATAAGAATATCTTTCATTGCATGCTTAATGAAGAGTGTAGTATCAACTTTGCCTCTTGAAAAACCTTTCT
>JAYJMB010005903.1:0-11522 GCA_036873735.1 Pouteria campechiana
TCTCTCTCTCTCTCTCTCTCTCTCTCTCTCTCTCTCTCTCTCTCTCTCTCTCTCTCTCTCTCTCTCTCCCTCCCCTCCCCCCCGCGCGGCTATTGTCGAACTAAGCACTGGAGAAAGTGATTCTAATCTCCAACTGATGGCTTTTGGGGACCTCCAAAATCCAAATTCAAGAAAATCAGTTGCCCATTATTATTTCCAAGGCCTGCCTTGGGCCATCATCATCAATAATCTGTGGAAGATTAGGGTGGGCTTAGCTAACGGTTTATTTAATTGACCCGTATTAACTCTTTGGAATGGAAAATGACATGCTGGTTTCAAGGGGTATTGTTCATCTGCCTACTCCGTTGAAAATCACCTGTGGCGGTTTGGGTGGGGCTGCTGTATTTAACCCAATCCCGATACATCTGCTTGAAATGATGTTTTCTGAACCAGCCAATACCCCCATCTTGATCGTGATTGATGATCTATCAGCCAAGTTAAGCGGACGGACTCGAAGATTCGTCAGGCCATACCTGCCTTTGCGGGTCGCTGTGGCCTCTGCAATGACATTTGGCAGATGCTGTGTTAATTTTTCTTGAGCTTGTCAAGTTGCGTGCATCAAACACGACTGGGCCTCTTTACATGACCTACGTGGGTGGATTGGTTGGATTGAGGGCTTTCATCCATGTCAATTATCTGGGTCGCGATGTATGTCCTCTGACCTGTGGGCTTAGATTAAATCCATTAATTTAAGTTGCCAAGCTGGCTACCCGATGCCTTACCCAGCCCATTTAAGCCTCGAGTATTTTACCGTTTTGTAGATCTAGGACAGGGATTCAGTCCATGCATGAATCTCATAAAACACACATTGGAATCATGTACGTAAAATTTTAAATAAAAAATTTAATGGTTTTTGATTGACTTCAAATGATTCTTCCACATCGAAAGTGTGGCAGGATATTTCAATAGGTTCACAAAATTTCTAATGCGAAAGTTTTATATGCCCTGGTTTACAACAGAAGAATAATTTAGATAATAATGGTGAATTTTTATCAAATTAATCAGTAAGAAATATTTTTTCGGAAAAGTCAGATCGTGACTGCGGGTTTGATTTGTTTCACTTTCTGCCTTACGAGGAAACAGGCTCCCATTAATCCAGCAGAATCGACGACAGACGTGGTTATTGAAAACAGCATGAGTACATTGAAAAGCGCTGCTCAATCAGCCGCCCAAGCGACAGGAGAGATAAAGAAGACGGCGGATGCAGTACACATGGCGGCGGAGACGTCGAAGAGAACGCTCTCTAGTTCCGAGGAAGATCGAGACAGAGAACTTCAAACAATGACTAGAAACTTGGCGCAGCCTTGTGTACGTTTACTTCTTATGTCTGTCTGGACGTGTATACGACGGAGTATGCTGAAGATCAATCAACGAAGTTCAGCATTCGTATGGGCAAAGGTTTGAAATAGTTGGCCGAAGCAGGACTCATGCCAAGCTCGTCGAGCTCTAGCTTGGCTTTCGTTCAAGCTATCATTCTCCGATTCTTAGCGTGAACTCGGGAGATCAGTTTTAAACCTCTATTCCTGTGCAATTTAAACTGAAACGTCGTTGCCACTCGTCGTTAGTTCGTAGGCTGTGCCCAGGTTGAGAACTCTCAAGTTTGAGTAAACGAGCTTTCATGGTGAGCTAAAGCAATGGTATTTGTCAAAGGATGTTTGGGGGGCCAACGTTCGTAGGAAAGCCCATCCCATCGTCCGAAGACATTCGGGTTTCGGCCATCGCAGCACTGCAGTGGAGAATGACGTTTGGGCTGCCTCTTTTCCAGCAAAAGTGTGCTAGATACCCGAGCACCGTCCCTCGAGAAACGGCTCCACTTCAGTTCCCGGGAGTTTATTTTACGTCCGTCGCGTTTCACTAACAAGCTGCACACGTCGCGATCCCATCGTTTTAAACATTTATCAGTATTATATCTTGCAACGACCTTGATCATAACAAAATATGATTTTCTTTTATGGATGTATTATCTTCTATCGTTTAATATTCAATCAACAAAATGCATTGACGGAAGGCCGGCAGTCCGCGTGGCATTGAAAAAGCTTGCACTCTGCAACGGACAGAACGCATGTGTAGCGACAGACACGAAACGGCCATCCTCCCCTCGTGCTGGACCATGCGGCTACACGTTAGCTCATGACTCAATCATCTCAACCGTATTTGTGGGGCCAACCCAGATTATTGATAATGCCTTGGCTTCGATGATTAGAAAATTTATATATGGAAAAAATTAAACCGTCATATGTTGTACCATCATAAAAATGAAGAAATTGAATGTTCCATGGGTCAAAAAAAAAAGTATTTAGATTTTTCTCACAATTCCTTAACAATAGCAAGCTTTCTTTTACAAACGGTTCGGATCATCCAGATCAAATTTCTGCATGAGCGATTTCTGAGTCATCCGCATCATACATGTGACTCTGGTCCACAGTGTGACGTGACCGCCCTCGGGGCGTTCTTTTTGCCACTCACTGCTTCCTCTCTTCAAGCCTGAAACGCTAGCAGAGAAACTACATTGTTTGCGCAATCTGCCTCCATTGCTCATTGTTTTTGCAATCCATGCAGGAAATTGGGGGAAATGAATTGTGCTACTTCGAAAACCCCTGCGCTCCTACATGCGTAGGCGCGTGATAAAGCCGAATAGTCGCCAGCGAGAAGAAGTGAAGAACAACACGGAAAGGAAACTCCTCTGGCAGTAAGGCTTTTTCTATTTTTCCCTTCCATTTTCTAACATTGCGTGTCATTTTTTCTGATATTTCCGTCTTCAATTCTCAGGACTAAGAAAGTACAAAGTAGTAAAAATTCGCTTCCAATGCCCTAGTTTTCCATATTTCAATGACATTGTCAGTACTTAAAACACTCTTTGAATTTCAGTGGAAGATTCGAAGATGTTAGACGGAAGCGACGAAGTGATTGAAGAAGTTTCAGTGCCCGTGCCCGATGGCAACTCTTCAGTGTCCGACGGAAAAATCCCGCGATCATCCGAGCCGTTGGACCTTCACGTTTCGATTGACGATTACATTGACGAAGACGAGAACAATGCCAATGGCGACAATGGTCTCTCCGATTTCAGCGAGGAGTTCTTGAACAGGTTCTGCCGGGATGCGTCCCGCGCGTTCTTCGACGAGTATGGCTTGATCAGCCACCAGCTGAACTCGTACAACGACTTCATAGACAATGGTATTCAAAAGCTGTTTGATTCGATCGGGGAGATTGTTGTGGACCCCGATTATGATCCTTCCAAGAAATCTGAAGGCGGGCGTAGGCATGCGTCCATTACTTTTGGGAAGGTCACGTTGGAGGAGCCCAAGTTTTGGACTGGGGAGAAGGCCCAGGATGAGCTAAAAGTGATGCCAAGGCATGCACGGCTGCAGAACATGACATACTCATCGCGGATGAAAGTTGTGGTCAAGCTGCAGGTAATAACGGAATTTGATGGGATTTCATGTTTAGTAGTGGAAGCTGTCTCCAAGGATTTAGAAATGTTATTTGTTTGTTATTTTACCGGTTTTTTCTGTAAGAAACGGTTGCTTGATCCTATTTCCCTCTCATGCAAATGTTAACCTGTTTGGAGCCCTTTTATATGCTACCAAACATTTGTTTCGCCTAACGTTCCTGCCATTTACTTTTCAATTTTACCTAGCCCAAACAACATAGCTCAATGATTCAGGATCACCCCCTGCAAATTTTTGTAGAGTTAAAATGTCTGTCATTGTTAAATAGCATTCATGTGTTTGGCCCCAGTCAGCTGTGTGAATTGATGATTTTATGGCAGTGAACAGTGGTGTTGATGTGTTGCACTTGTGCTTATGCTGGAAGGATGAAAATTGCATATGCTAAGTATCTTGAAAAGAAAGGTGTGAATTACAAGATTATGGGGCTGATCCCACATTCTACTGCTGAAAATATTTTAAGAGTCATCCACACTGCAGGTTGCATAGGGGCTTACAATTAGCTAGGACCATATTAGAATTCGATGACAAAGTGCTAATGATTCTTGAAAAGGAAAATGTATTTTTGGCATCATTGTTTTTATAATTGTTTATTTTCTGCACATAAAACATCACCTATTGACACATAAATGTTCTAGTCTATGTCAGCTGTCCATCAAAGTGAATGCGGGGTCAATTTGGTTGGTTGGAGGGGAGGGGGAGGGAGGGAAAACTAATTTACGTTGAAAACCACCACATATGGCAATACTGGTCTGTTGGCAGGGCAATGAGCAGCTGGGATTAGAGGCACTTCGCCTGCCAGCGTTGTTAGACTGCCATGATCTGATTTAACTTTTCCATCCAAAAGGACAAAAAGGAAAATAAAATAAACAACAGTGGACAAATAAATTTTTGGCATCTTGCACATGTTACACTATTTGCCTGTTTGAAGGTTGACTGTGAAAGGAAGCCTCCCAACTTTATCTTGGAAAATAGATCATACGTTCTTTCTACCTAGAGAGCTCTGCCACTTAAGTCACATTTCATGTTACATTATTGGAGTGTGTAATTCAAATGGTATATCTTTTTGGTTATACCTACTTAAAGTATTATGCTTGGTTTGCTTTTCATCTTATATATTTTCTCTTGCCTTCTTTGAATTTATCAGGTTTATGTGCAAGAACTTATCATCAGTGAGAAGGGCAAAAGTGGGAGGTATGTTGCTAGGAAGATTCTGAGTGAAGAGGAAAAGGACATTGTTATTGGAAGAATACCTGTAATGGTTAAGTCAAAGCTTTGCTGGCTTCATAAACTTAATAAGGACGATTGCCCTTTTGACCATGGAGGCTATTTCTTGATAAAGGGAATGGAGAAGGTCACTTTCTAAAACTGCTCTATCTGTTGATCATTTATTTTAGATGGGCATTTTGCAACTTGAAGGGAAGCATGCTACTCATTGTAAACATTATTACCTTATGAGAATTTTGTTTGTCTTATTGTTAAAACATCATGAAGAAAATTTTTTCAGAATGGTAGTAGACCTTTTGTAGAGAATTCCAGAGAGACAAAAAATGATAAAAAATGCTGAAGTTATGTGAATTATGTCAACCTGCCACCAGTAATCTCTGTCACATATTTGCCTTCATCTTGAATATCAACACTTTAAGATTTGGAGGAAAGATTTTACTGCTCAAATTAGCTGGTTCTGTCAGGCTGCAGAAATTATTCAACATTTTTTTTTCTGGTTGCTTTTCATGAATCTCCTCTTTTTTTTTTCTTGCTTTGCCAACAGTTTTGCATGAATTATGCATCTTCTTCTTTTCCGTTTGTTTATTTTCAAATATTACAACTCATAAATGTTTATAATTTTGATTCCATCCATGGTATTGTGTACACTGACAGGCTTGAGAGGAGAATGTGAAACCTGTGGTGACTCTTTAGTTGATAGTGATATGAGGCTGCTTGTGGACATTCACCAGGTTGTCAATTTAGCAGTTGCCTCACAAAAACCTTGAACTGCAAGCTGTTGCCTGGTGTTGCTAAGTGATTAGGTTATCAATAAGCACTTGCACCTTTGATTTACCTAGAAAATTTCAAAATACTGCCTTTATGTTGGAAATGGTGAACTAATGTTAATGTAGCATCTCCCAAGAGGACTCTTTCATCTTTCCCTCTTAGTTGATGTGAATGATTTGGAATGCCATAATGTTGTGTTGGTCTGAAGGGATTTAATTGAGGCTTATATTTTCTCTTTTTGTAAGCTGTAACCGTCATCAAGTTTGTCGTATGATGCTCTGCACTTATCATACAATCTTATTCTCGATTGATTTGATTACTGAAGCATTGTGCGATTTTTACTATCTTCTGATAGTCCAACTTCTTTGATATCAACATTTCCAGCGCAACCTGTTTGCTTTTTGTTTTTTAAATTCTGAATATTGCAGGCCTTTATTGCACAAGAGGAAAGATGCCCAACAAGAATTTGGGTTACAAATAAACCAGGCTGGTCAGTTCAATACATGTCAGTATTCAAGAGGAGAAGAATTTATGTCAAGCTTGCAGAGAACCGAAGGTCTGATGGTGGAGTGAAAGTCATCACAGCATACTTCTTATACCAAACATTCCCCTTATGGATTCTATTTTTTGCACTTGGTGCATTGTCGGATAAAGAAGTCATCCAGATGATTGATCTTGATGTTAGTGACTCTGGACTTGTGAATGTACTGTTATCAACAGTTGATGATGCTGACGCTGATGACAATTTTAGGGATTTCCGTAAACAAGGAAAAGCTCTTGAGTACATCAATAGACGGTTTATGAACTCAAAGATTCCACCACAGGAGTCAATAGAAGAATGCATTAGAAACTATTTGTTTCCGAGCCTTAATAGCCACAAGCAAAAGGCACTCTTTCTTGGGTATATGGTCAAGTGTCTTTTACTATCTTATTCTGGAAGGCGGAAATGTGAAAACAAAGATGATTTCAGAAACAAAAGGTTAGATTTAGCTGGTGAATTGCTTTCACGAGAGCTAAGAGTGCACATCAAACATGCTGAAAGGCGCTTGGTCAAGACAATGCAGAGAGATCTTAGTGGTGATCGTAGTGTGCAGTTCATTGAGCGGTATCTTGATGCTTCAATAATCACAAATGGGCTTTCTAGGGCCTTTTCTACTGGATCATGGTGTCATCCTTACAAAGTTAATGAAAGATGCCATGGTGTAGTTGCGGGTCTGAGGAGGACAAACCCACTTCAATTGATGTCTGATTTGAGGAAAACACGTCAACGTGTTTCATATACTGGGGTCACCGGAGATGCCAGATTTCCGTGAGTTAACATGTTTAATCTATACTCAGTATACTTAATGCAATTGTGGTCCTTTTCCTGCCACTGCTGATATTGAAATTTCAGTTAGGCAGTATTTGTGGTTTGCTAGACACGGATTTCTGAATGGTGGTAAAATATGCTGCACTCATTCATCAACGTTTTACTTACCTGATGTAAGTGAAGAATTGAACAAATTCAGGAGAAACTTACTTACAGTGTTTGCACCCTCTTTTTTATTTTTATTTTTTGACTAATTTGATTGTTAGGGGTCGTATGAATTCGAAATCCATGGAATTCAATTCAATTCCATTGGAAATCTATTTCCAAAGTGTTAGTTTGACATCTACTTTCCACGATAACCCTATTTTTTTTTTATCATTACCTATGTTTTCAATTATTATCTCCTATTTATTTTAACCTTTTTCAGTCTATGGCTGACAGTCAATTCCATTCCAAGCAATGCCACTCTTCCGATCAGGCCATAGTGTTCTTTAGCACAACCTTCACATATCAAATACTGTTGTTGCCAAGTTTGAATAATCTATAAACTACAGATAGTTTTAGTTTTTCTTTTTCTGATATATGACATTTTTGTGAGTGTAAACAGGAATATTTTGTGTTGTTAATCCTAGGAATCCTCCAAAACCAGATTCAAACCATTTTCTCTAAGATTGAACTCAAATCAAATCAGAAATAAAAACAACTTTATTTTGGGATCTCAGAACTATGATATAAAATCGTGTAGCAGTTGCATAACACAGAATAGTATCCCTGAATCAATTGTTTGGTAATTACAGCTTGTGGTTTTGAAATTGCTCTGGCTGTTGATGAACCTAATGTCTGAGAATAGGTCTAATTAAGCAGAAGTTATTGAGGAAATATTCTCTCTTTTGAGTCTGATCTGACTAAGTAGTCTCAGTATGCTTTGAGCATCTTTATTGCTGGAATTACTGCAGTGGGTGTAAAGTAGCTACATCCCAGTCGCGAGATATTTCTTGTGTTCTGGGTTCCTTCTCCACTCTTATCTTTCATTGGGGCATCATGCTATTTATTTTCTGAAAAATATCTATGGTATGATGCTTCTGCTAGAGTTACTAGAGAAAGAGGTTTGGGTTGTAAAATTAGTCCCATGTTTGCACAATGGATCAATCTTATTAGAACCGGACTGGAGTTTTGAACTGGTAAAGCAACTGGTCTGGTTAGAACTGATTTAACCGGCCAGTCCAACCAGTTTGAACTATAGTTTAAAACATTTTAATAAAAATATGAAAAATAATAAAAAGCACCTATTGTGAATCAGACCATGGATCTTGATCTGGAAGTATATACCTTTTACCACTTGAGCTACAATCTTTAATCTGACTCTTTATGGCAATGATACTAATAAAATAAAATTTAAAATATAAAACAACTGAGAAGTTACTAGACCAGACCAGCAAGGGTGCAGATCCCAGTTGGACCAGTCAAATTGATGGTCTAGATTGGTTTTCGTATACATTGCAATGAATGCTTCAACTTGTCCTTATGAAGCTTATATTTTTGGGTTTATGCATTCTCATGTTCAATAGAGAACTGGTGTGTTTTTATAATATGGAGAGTGACACGTGGTAAAATTCTGTTAAATCACACAAATAAATGGCATAACAGATTCATAGCAGTGCTAATTTATACAGTTTTATTTGGTGCATACAGGAATCCTTCATTCTGGGGAAAGGTGTGCTTTCTATCCACTCCAGATGGTGAAAACTGTGGGCTTGTGAAAAATTTGGCTGTCACAGGTCTTGTAAGCACAAAGTTGGTTGAAGTTCCTCTGGATAAGCTGGTTTCCTGTGGCATGGAGCATTTGGAGGAAGATAATTTGCTGTTGAATGGGAAGCACAAAATTTTACTAAATGGAAATTGGGTTGGAGTTTGCAGAGATTCAAGTTCATTTGTTAGGAAACTGAGAAACATGCGTCGCAACAAGCAGATTGATTCCAAGGTTTCCCCCTCCCCCTCCACCTGTGCAGTTTGCAGGTGCTTGGAATTAATAAAAATCTGGACTTGGCTTATTGTAGGCATATATGATGCAAGCTGAAACCTGGAGAAGTTGCTTCATGTTTTATCTGCCTTTTGCTTCAGACTAGATGATTCCATGATCTAATCAGCCTCTTTTGCACATGCAGAAATACATGGTTGCTAGTTGACAATTTTATAATGCAGACTTCGTAAACATAAATTAAACTCTCTTGCTGTGAGTTACATGCTGGCTGGTGTGCCTGTAGTGCATTTGTAGCCACAGAACACTCTTATACTTAAGAAATCCACAGTAAAATGCCTCCACAACTAAAATGAGTTCCCTTTTGGTATACCTGAAAGAATTTGCATTTGCGCACAATCAACCCTTTCTCACTTGCAGAAATCCATGGTTGCTAGGTGGCAATTGTATGGTACAGGCTTCAGAAACACAAATTAAACTCTCTTGCTTTGAGTTACATGCTAGCAGGTGGACCTATAGTGCAATTGTAGCTGCAGAACAGTTTTATACTGCAATACTTTAGAAATCCACATTAAAATACCTCCACATTTAAAATGAGTTTTCTTTTGATGTGCTCGTAAATTGAGAGTACCTGTGAAACCATGTGCAAAATTTTTAAAGTCAAATAAGAAATGTTTAAATGGGAAAGTATTTATTCAAATGTTTCTTGACTTTTTCTTTTTCTTTTCTTTTGGATGTTTTAGGGACTTGTAATGGGGATTTTATTGATCCAAACACCTTTACATAATCAATGTGAACTTGTTTATCAAGAATAAACTGACAAAATCTCTTTAGTTTGATTAGCTAAACCAATTCTGCTTTGAAAATGAATGGTCACTATTGTCAATTAATGTGGGAATCAATGTAGTATACATATCATCATACCTATCACTCTGTCTGCTTCTTTGTTGTTACTTGACTGCTTTCTTTAGCATGGGAATTAGATCCATACAAATATGTTCTTTTTCCCTTGGCATATATGGTGTTTTACACAGAATATTTGAAGCCTATGCACACATCTAGTGGCTTAGTCTTCTACTGGTATTCAGGTTTTTTCCTTCTATTAGTTTGTCTGTTACATAGGTTATATCTTTTATTTCATATTCATAGGATCAGCTTGAGGAAAGAAGATACATGTGTGGATCACAGGAAATAAGTATGATGTAGGGAAGTAATGTTGCTCTTGCCATCTCATGTATGTTCATGATATTTACCTGTTATGTCTTAAAACATCTAATAATCTTTTTCCCTTTCTTCCTCCCTTTTTTAATTTTTGGGGTGACTAACAGTTCCAATTTTTGAATTCTGGGCACCGCATGCATTTGCATTGCTGCTGCCAGTTAGAAGTAACTGGTATAATGAACAACAGAACATTCTGCTAGTGAGCATTACTGCTGAAGAAATCCCGTATTTCGTTCATAAGTGAGCATGAGATGTGCTACTTATACTCTTTTTGTTTGTTAATTTCCCATTGTAGGTGGAAATTAAAAGGGACCAGGTTCAGGATGAAGTCCGAATATTTTCTGATTCTGGAAGAATTTTGAGGCCCCTCTTGATTGTTGAGAACTTGAAAAACATCAAGTATTTCAAAGGAGGGCCTTACTCTTTCCAAACTCTCTTAGATCAAAAGTTTGTAGAACTTATTGGTGTTGAAGAAGAGGAAGATTGTCAAGTAGCATGGGGTATCAAATACCTTGTCGTGGGTGAGAAAGGTCAACCATCCCCAAAATATAGTCACTGTGAACTGGACCTTTCATTTTTGTTGGGTTTAAGCTGTGGAATCATGCCATTTGCGAACCATAATTTTGCTAGGAGGATTCTTTACCAATCTGAAAAGCACTCTCAGCAGGCTATCGGATTCTGCACACTAAATCCAAATATTAGAGTAGACACACTCTCTCATCAGCTGTATTACCCTCAAAGACCACTCTTTAGGACAATGTTATCTGATTCTCTAGGAAAATCAGAATCTCAAGGTCAGAATAATATCATGTCCCTGCCCCAAATTTTCAATGGGCAGAATGCTATTGTGGCTGTTAATGTTCATCAAGGGTACAACCAAGAGGATTCTTTGGTCATGAACAGGGCCTCATTAGAACGTGGAATGTTTCGAACTGAGCATCATAGGAGTTATAAAGCTGAGGTCGAGAATAAAGAGATTTTGGAGACCAAACGTTTAAAGTTCAAAGACAGAGTGGATTTTTGTAAGATGCAAAGTAAAATTGGGCGTGTTGACAGCCTTGATGATGATGGCTTCCCATATATTGGTGCCAACCTACAGAGTGGTGATATTGTCATTGGGAAGGGTGCAGAATCAGGAGCAGATCATAGTGTCAAGCTGAAACACACAGAAAGAGGAAAGGTACAAAAAGTCATACTATCTGCGAATGATGATGGGAAGAATTTTGCTGTTGTTACTTTGAGACAGGTTCCCTCTCTTTTTCTCTCTATTAATACAGTAAATATTTGCACATACATTTAGAATATCTTGTTCATCATCTTGACGCTTTTTCCTGTCAGTTGAAATTTTTTTATCATTCCTTTTCACTTTGTTAGCGCAACTGCCCTCACGTCTTTTTCTAAATACCTCTATCCAAAGTTCTCTGGGGCATTTCTTTTCTTAGGCCCCTTGGCAGTGCTGTATATATACACGCAGCTTTTGTAAGGTTGTTGTCATTTAATGGGACCCATGATTTTTTAGATGTCATTGTGGTAA
>JAYJMB010005905.1:4206-15266 GCA_036873735.1 Pouteria campechiana
TGTGAAAAACATCTTGAGTGATAAAATTTTGACAATTTCTCAACAGATGGGTATGAATTTAGCCTTTAGTAAACAGAAGCCAAATTACCCTGTAAATTTACGATCATTTGTCTCTCTTGTGACTCTGGAAAAGTGTTGCTCATACTGGATGTGCAAGTCAACAATGTTACTGGACGAACAGCTATCATCAAAGAAAATCATAATTTTGAGGATCTGAATAAAATTTGAACGCTTTTGTATGCCAATATGATGTGTTGGAGGATTATTTTGTAATTGAGCAAACATGAATTTCCTTAAGTCCTGGTGCATGATTAACATATCTTTCTCACGAAATCATCAGTCTCCATGAAATTGCCATCAACTCTAATTCGCGTTTATTGTCGAATTTTGTTTTTCTTTTTAAGTTGGACGGCAGAACAATCAAAGCACAAGTATGGGACACTGCTGGGCAAGAACGCTACAGAGCAATAACAAATGCATATTACAGGGGTGCACTAGGGGCTCTCCTTGTTTATGATGTGACAAAACCAAAAACCTTTGACAACGTCGGCAGGTGGTTGAAGGAGCTACGGGACCATGCTGACCCCAACATTGTGGTCATGCTCATTGGTAACAAGATTGATCTGAAACATCTCCGTGCCATTGCTACAGAGGATGCCCAGAGCTATGCTGAGAAGGAAGGATTGTCATTCATCGAGACTTCTGCACTTGAAGCCAGCAATGTAGAGAAGGCCTTTCTAACAACCCTTTCAGAAATATATCGAATAATCAGTAAAAAGGCTCTTTCTACCGAGGAAGAGTCCACCCCAGCTAGTGTAAAGGAAGGGAAGACAATTGTTGTGGATGCGTCGCCCAACGTAAAGAAGCCTTGTTGCTCAACATAGAGGCGATTGGACCCCTTCCCTATGGTTGTCTTGGAACTGTGGTCTGCCATTTGTTATCACTGAGACAACTGCAAGCATTTCGTCAGTGCTTGTGAAAGGTGATTCTTCCGAGTTCTGTCTCATTTTTATTTATTCTTGACGTTGGTGTACTCCATTTTCCTAGAACGTAGATGGATAAAAACAGATTTTCTGGACTCCCAATATACATTTGTATGCCTTTCTTCCTCATAAACCCTTGTGGATAGATTTGTACGATTGGAGCTTGCGGCTAGCTGTTTAAACCATTGCCACGAATGACGTGTGGAAGACTGAAGGAATAGAGACATGAGTACTCGACTTCTATTATTTTTCCATCTTTGTGATGGCAGCCTTCTCCATGGTTACGGTCCTACTGACCTCTGGCCTACCTTGGTACTTCGACATCGCTCTATTCCCATTTTGTAATCCATGGAAGTCCTGTTCTTCTTCCAGGCTTTCCTAAATGTCGAATATGCTTAGATAAGACCTTCCCAATGTCAGAAAGGGAGTTTAAAGGAATTCATGAATGACCGTGACTGAATTTCATACTGCAACATGCAAAGCGCAGAAGGCAAATACATACCAATGACAAGCCATTGGAAGTTGGAACGATGCCACACCGGAAGCCCTCTTCATTCATAATATTAAAAATATAAAATAATTAAACTTGTGGCTTATGAAGAGAAGTTTTGTATTTGATTATTATTTTAAAATTTCAACTGCAATAAACATAATTCAACAATTTAAACTATTCGATTGCATCAAACAGTCTTTGCTTAAGGGTGTGTTTGGATGAAGACTGCACTTGAAACACACGTGTTTTACACCCCTGATTTGACGCTATAACTACTTACATTAGAGTGGATTTCTTCGGCTTGGAAAAGGTGGCCCACTCACGCTCATCCAAGGCATGATGGAATCCATTTGTTAGACGGTAAACCACACGAAAAGGAATCTTACATCTGTAAACCCATTGGCCCTCTTGATGCTGATTGCTCCGGTGCAACAAATTCAACCCCACGCGATCCACGAAACGAATTCGCCACAATTTCTCACTTTTGGGTTCTGCAAAAATTACCTACAGCAGCCGAAGAAGATTGTCAACACAAATCGGTGGAGGATAAGATAGCAGGGAATCTGAACCAAGGTCATTCCAGCCCTAGCCTTATTTGGAAAAATTCATCCCAACCCATCCTTATTTTCGAATTGGGTTGGGTTGAAGTAATCACATTCCTAAACTAAACTTTTAAATTTCAAGTTGAATTGAAGTTAGGTTCAAATTGACAATTTGGGTTCCACATTTTTTATGCTTACACTTTTGACTTGTTTTTAGATCAATCAATTGTAAATATACTTATAAAGGATGTTTTGATATCCTAATGATACAAGAATCTGTTTGGATCAAATATGTTAAAACGAGAGTTTATTAGAGAAGCGTAATTAAGAATAACATCAATAATACAGGTTTTTTAATAAAAATAAATAAAAATGATTGAAAATGTAATAATAATAATAATAATAATGTAAATTATTATAATAAATAAGATATCACATCAATCTAAAATCAATATAAAAGAGAATCTGTTGCTAATTCACTGTCTTTCTAACGCATCCAACATGATTCTTTCTTGATGATGTCAGAGCTAGTCGGGTAACAGCCGCTTTAATCCAATCCAGATCCATTCTTGGAATGGCTCAATCCACGTGAAATTCAGGTCGGGTTCGGGTTGACCCAACCCGAGTTGAGCCCCTCGAGATTCGTTCGGGGACTGCGACTATTTTAGAAATCAATACCAAATGCGGAACAAATTCGAAATTAAATATTTAAAAATAAAACAAGAGAAACACTTGCGGTTTAGAACACTTCCGGCCGCTTCTCCGTTCCATCTCGTCTTTTATTTTTAATGATTCTCCGAAACAAGATCAGTATCGGAACAAACTGATGTAGGATTTCAAGGGGCATGGTCGTCACTATGATCTCTCCTCATCCCGCTTGCTTCTTCTCTTTCAACCCCTCAAAGGCTGGTAAATCATTGAAAAATCGTTTACATGCCCTTGCTCAGGTACACTCCTCTTAGACCTCCCTTGGTTGTTCTTCGAATTTACCAAAACATGCCACTTATCGGGGTATTTCCGACACTGTTGAGGAAAGCTTTTTGTGGGTTTTTTCCCCCCCTATAACTTTCATTTCCGGAGCTTTTAAAAGGAAACCAATCTTGAAGCAGTATGAGCAAAACACCTTGTTAAAGCCCAAGATTTCTGGTCCCAAGGGCTAGCTGGATCATGTTCTTGAACGTTAGAGTGCTGGGGGTAATCTTTAATTTAAATGAAAATGAGGATTAGCTTATTTCGAGATGGCGGGTCTACTCTCGGTGGGACACTGATTGATTGGTAACCCTTTTTCTGTGTCAAGCTTGCTGATAACCTGGTAACTGTGTCCCCAGCGGAATTGAAATTTGGCGCTTGATTTTAGAAAGTGGCAATCAATTTTGGGTTAAATTTTTTTCATGAACCAGCTTTGATTAATTCATAGTTTGAAATGCCAAAATATCTCTGTAGTGTTGGAATAACTCAAGCTAATCTTTTGAACTATTGGGATCGCTATGTGTCTCCAACGAGCATCAACCAAGGGTACTTTAATTTGGAGTAGACCCAAATTTGGATTCGTTTTGAATCGGCCACAGAATAGGCTAGGACTCTTTTGTCACCCGAGGACTCCTCTGTATGTGTTATGTGCATGCTAATTTGTTGTGATATATTGTCGCCTTTAAAGCAGGGTTTATATGATTTTTGGTTCATATTTGCTCTGTTTTGTGATTACCAACTTTTTGTTACATGATTCTTATAGAAGTGGAATTTCATTCAAATACCAGCAGCATCAAGGGCTCAGTATTATTCAAAGCCATTTGTTGTTCATGTTGTCAAAACGTACGTCAAGAGTTGTCAAGAGTTTATATCCCTTCATCATTTGTTGCAATTAGAATAATATGCATGCACTCATTACCTTACCATCTCTTTTCTGTTTTTCTTTTTTAACCCAATTGAATGCATGCAAATGGCTAATATATCCCTAAAAACCTGACTATGTGTATGCTAGGGGTGATACTTTGACATCTATTTCTGTGCAATATGGCGTGCCGATGCAGGCTATCGTGGCATCAAATGCAAACATTACTGATGTTGACCTTGTTTTCGAAGGACAGCATCTAAATATTCCTATCAATACTGAAGAAGAAGATAAGGTAAGGCCCAAATATTGTCAAACTTAAAAATTATTCAACTGCTGGCAGCCCTCTTGAACCAGTTTCAGTTTTCAAGAACAAAGCTTAGAATTCATTTTCGCCTTATCTTCAACCGCAATACTTATTCCTGGATTTTCTTGAATCTTATTCAGTTGATATAGAAGGAAATTCACCATGATCTTTTAAGTTTTTGATTAAATTATATCTTAGAAAATTCAGCTATGAATGTCTTGATAATTTCAATGACCTAGTTGCCCATCTTATTTGTTTTTAACATGGGATCTTGCTTCTTGGAGGCAGCACGAATTTACAGTTTTGCACAAGACAAGTGCAGCTTGAGCCAGAATGGTACATACAATATAGGGAAGGATTTGAAGTTCTAATATATTTGGATGTTTCTAGTAGGGGAAAAGAATTGTTCTTGTTTTCGGGTCTGCATGGTTTCAAGAGATCATTTATTTTGTAATATATTAAACAATTTGTCTCTTATTATTTGCAGAGGATAATCAGTTATTTTCGTTATGTAATTTCTTGCATTCTGTATTCAGAGTACTAGATGCAGTCCACCAAAATTAATAGACAAACAAAAGCAAAAGCAAGATTCTTTAATGAATCACTAGGATTCCTGTAGCATCATTAATGAGTGCAATTATGACTACCACCAGGATATAGGCACTATGCGTTTTTTTTTTTTTTATATCAGTATTGCAACTTTATTGTAACTTAAAGGGTGCTGAAACAGTAAACAAAGACCTGGATGCATGAGCTTTCAATGTCTAAAGACCCAAAATGATAAATAATTTTTTTATGATATTGGCAATATATAGAATATGGACCATATACACTCTTCTGTGTTCACTTCTTTTTACAGTACAAGCTAGATCTAACCTATCTGATGCATGTTACAGAGTAGATTTTCTTTCTTTGTTTCTTTTTAATGATAAGAATGCAACGAGATTTTGAATGTAAAACCACTCACCAAACCAACATAAAGAAAAGTTGTTTCACTTATAGCCAAAATAAGCAACATAAATCAGTTTGATGTTTCATGAAAAAAAAATCAACAATCATATTTTATGGACACCTAAAATGAGCAAATCAGATTTATAGTAATTTGGACTACTTCTCTGTTCTAATACACCGTCGATGCTTAAATTTGTTCACAGGATTCTACTCAGAAAAATCAACCATATCATTTTGATATCCCTGAAAGATGTCGAAGTTCTTTGAATATTCTGGGGACACATCAAAATCATAAAATTTTCACCACCTTATCCTCTCCACAGATATATATTGTAAGCACCTGTATAATTCAGCAATGCGAGAGTTTTTACTTGTCATTTGGAACTAAGTTTGCTCTTTTAATAGCTGATCTTCCATTTGATTTCGACTGTGCTGAAATTAAGTAACCCAACCAGCTTATGCATTTCATTATCAGGCTAAAAATCCTGGTTGTGTTCTGGCTCTGGTTCCTCTGGTTCTTCTTATTGCATTTTGCTTCAGATGCATGGTTGGTACTTTCCACCATGGAGTCCCCAGGAAATTGAAATACCAAACAAGACATGAATCCAAGTCTCATTATCAGAAGTTGAGAAGCAACCGTTGGAAATCAGTTCTGAGTGACATTATGGAATCAAATGTTGCAGATGCTGAGACAGCACAAGACCTTATTGTAAGTAATTGATGCTACATCTCATGTTTTTCATCATTAATTGTGGAAAATGCCATTCCCCGAATTCTATTTTACAAGTATAAGTGACTTCTACAGTTCTATCCTACTGCCAAATCTTTCAATGAACAGGGTGGATATTTGTTTACTGAATCATCATATATGCTAAGAGCTTTATGGTTTATATTAATATGATGCCAAGGTGTCTGATGGTTGGAAGAAGTACTCCTGAACCCAAGGAAATGCGTGTCTAACTGTTTCTCTGTGAAGCAGACTCCATGTCCCGGTGATCCGAGTCATTGATCTGAGTCATCTGACAAACTGCCTTGGATAAGTGCATCCAAAATTTTCTCCCATAGGAAGATCATAGCCACCTCATTATCTGGACTTCTTTTTTCACTAGTTTAAATCAATGGTTGGATGAGCTATTTGTAGGCCAAATAGAGGAATTTAAGAGTTCCAATGCTAGGAGATTTTCAAGCGTAGTTCAACATCTGAGTACTTTGGAATCTTGGATCAAAAGGTTGATAGGATATATTTCTTATTTGGCAATTTGTAGAGCTCGGGTGTCTGGCTTATTAGTGCATGGATTGGTTTCACTATTCTGCGCTTAGCTTGAAGATGACATTGCACGTTTCTCACAACTTGTAGTCCTGCTCTTGCATGTGTAACAGTGTAAGTAGTTGTGTCACACTTTATTATATGGGCTTGGCTATTTAGTTTTGTGTCTAGCTGTCACTGGTTGGAGTCCAAGACATCCTTTACGATCAGTCCTTGAGTTTGATACAACCCTTCTTCTCATAGGCTGTCCATTTATTTCTGCCTTTTTTTTTCTTTTTTCAATAGTTAAGTTATTTATCTAGCAATAGAAAAAAGAAAATTCCCATGGAACTGAAACAGATGCCCCTTCTCAAATTTCGTAGGATCCTCCAGAAGATCAATCACAAGTTCCTTTTGAAGACCTCTCCCATGCCTACACCAAGCTTGAACCTGCTTACCTTAAATTCCTATCAGAATGTGGAATGAGCAAGTGGGGTTACTGGCGCGGAGGTTCGCTCGAATAAAGCAATGTAGAAAGTAGAAACTTGGTTGCACGAACCATCAAATTATCAATGTTTGGTGGGTTTCATCCGCCATGCTCAGTGCGATCATTCCACTGGAGTGAAAAACTAGCCCATCCAGCAGGAGTATGGTAAGACGATAATCCTTTCCCTGCCATGGTGGTACTAAGAAGACGAGATTTCAGAATGCTGCGGCAATCAAGCTTTTTTGGCAATTTCCCCGTCTCATTTGTATGTATTTTCTGGTGCGGCTATTGATCTTTGGGTAGAAATCATTCAGTGTTTGTGAAACTTATGCGTACATAGTAAGAATTTGATTTGTTTAATATTTTTTTTAAAAGGAAATTTATGTCTTCGTGCTCTTTTCATTCTGTGATGAGACTTTTTTCTTCATCAAAGATCAATCCCACCCGCTATTCCTTCCTGATGCTTGCTCTTCCTCATTGAATTTGGACGCAATGCAATTGAGTCTAGTGAATCAACCAACGGGAAATCATGTCGTGTGTTTCAACTAAGGCTGTAGTTGAGGACGATGATCTTACTCGGAGCCTGCCTTGAACAAGCAGCATCAAGATGCTTCCCCTTGTAAGCATGGAGGAGCATCAATTTTTTTTCTATCGCTTCTGTAGTTGGGGCTCTTTAGTGCCACCCAATTGCAGGAGATCTCTTAAATAAAGAAGGCCCTGATGGTATTTGGGGTACTTGGATAAGAGGGTAACTTGAGTTTCACCAGGAAATAGAAACTTTCTTGGCTTTGATGTAACATGCACCCACTGTACAATCCTTCCTTTTTTACCATTACCTAGCTTTCTTATCAGAAGTTTTCATTCCTTACACTGCTATTACTATTTTGTTTCATTTAAAAAAAAAAAATCATTTCTTCCTATCAAAACTCCCCAAGATTACTAAGAATTTTCAATTGTAATCCATGTCAAGAAAAAGAAAAAATCCCAATTTAATCATCAACATACTTCTTCAGTTTCTAAACTACAGTTGCAGTATCACCTGGTCACCAACAACATTTTCAAATGAAAATTTACCTCATTTGCAGTACTACGAAAAGGGCAACAGATGCAAAAAAGTTAACGAGTGACAACTATGGATATGATGTAAACAATTTTATGGGAATCATTCAACGGACGCGCCGAGCCTTTTCTTCTTGGCCTATGCCCAATGATTTCTGGGCATTCGCTATACCCTCAGGGTCTGCAAAAACAAAATCATTGCGTTACAACTTTCCTCCAAGGGACTGTATTAATATTAAACACATGCGGCATATCAAATAAAATTCTTCCATGCATTGAAAAAACCACAACGTGATTTATTTAGGAGTAATAAAAACATTACACAAGCGAAGAAAGTAGACATTGCACGATAAGATATTTACATGACTTTTACTGCTATGCGAACAAGGTATTTTTCACAGTCAACACTTTGTCTTTTTATTTTTTCCATAATTATCATATGATTTTATTCTTTTTCTTTTTCTTTTTTTAATTTCGTTTCTATCCTGTTGCTTCACTAAAATCATTACAATTCCTACTAACATCATTCCCTCCCATTACCTATGTAAACATTACCTTTATCCAACCATGTCCTAAAGCAAACAAAAGGCCTCCAAATCCTTAGAAATTCACATGAAGAGAATGATCAGTTAACATTATTAATCCCCTTCCATCCCAACATTTCAGCTACACCAAACAAGTCTTACCAAGAAAAAAACAGGTGAAAAATAAATCCAGCAGAATTACGTGGAAATTATGTTAGTTTAGCAACATGTTCCTACAAAAACCATTGATACACGAAGTTAAACTTTAGTTACAGTCGAATTGTTTGGCTAGTAAATGCAATGTTATCTCAAGGAAATTCTGCCTCAGCTAATTTTCAGGGCACAAATTCATGAATTTTATGCACCCTGAGAAAAGTTAAAGGTCACCGTAAAGCATTCAGTAGTTACAATCAATATGCCATTCTCTGAATCTCCTTTCCCACACAGCAGATTAAAATGTAAACCACTTAATACTATCAAGAGAAAAAGCAACAAATGAGATTTGAAACAACTGTATCATTCGAGTAGTTCACTACTTGTCATGCAAATAACTTGGGCTTTGTTTGGTAATCAAGAAAATGGGGAGGAAATGCCATTTTCCATAATTTCTTCCTATTTCCCACCCTTTCTAATTGATGTGACATTTACTTATTTCCATCTACATGTGACAATCCTACTCTCTCCTCCTCATCCCCTATCTTTGCATTCAAAAAGTACATCAATTTTGTCTTCATTTAATTTATAGTCACCATGCCTCCACCTTGGAAACATCATCTTCTCACTTTCCTCCACACCAATTTTTCTTCTTTTTTCTTCTTCTTTTCTTGACCAAATGAAACTATCTATATTGCATCTGCATCTTCATAGCCTTGCCCCAGATAGTGACTCAAAAATGAATACAATAGATCAGAAATTACCAAAGAACTGAGTGAAAATCCGAGTGAAAAAGCTCAAATTGCGTGAAACATTATATGCCATTGCAGGAGGAAGAGGCTTCACAATGGTGTCAATGCTAAAAACTCGCTGAAGAAACTGCATGTAGAAGAAACCTCATTAAACATTATGTAAATGGGAGAGGGAGAATCTAAGGAGCAAGGATATATACAAAATCTAAAATTGGCAAAAAGAAGTGGGCCTTTCAGCTGTGAACTGTGTGCACACTATTTAATGCATTGATTCACGATGCTCTGGAATGTCACACATGATATGACTGGAAGAGGGAAAATCTCAAGAGCAAGGCAGAAGGTATATAAAATCTACTGTTGGCAGAAATACATGAAGCAGATATCTCAGCTGTGAACTTTGCGCGAGCTATTTTCCATGTTCATTCACAATGCTCTGGCACATTGCATATTGCTAACCAGGTTGACCCATCTAGTAGAACCTAGCACATAAATGCTGCATTTTTCCACAGGAGCCAACTCCAGGGCACTGGCCAAGATTACTCAATCATCATAACATTACCAAATGCAGAGCATGAATGAATGGCATCAACCAACATACAAAAAAGGCTGCTTCTCATCCTATATCGCTCAATCATCAAAAACCTCGTCTATTTCCACAAGAGCATATGATAAGCAGCACAACGTATGCGTGTAACAGGCAAGCCGAAACAAATCAAGTCAAATAGTGAGTCAAGAAACTGAGAAGCACTACCACAAAATCATATACAAGTTCCTCTGGTGTGTAGAACTAATTGAGACAGACAATGGTTTGAAATCCCATCTTCCGTAAAATATAACTAATAACAGATACTTGGAAGTAGACATGGGAGACTGAAGTACGGATTACAAAAAATTTTATCTTTGAACTACACATAAATTTCTTGGCCTAGCTTGACAAGGCATATATGAGGTTAGAAGTTGGCAACGATGAATAACAGCTGCAAATCCCTTTCAAAGCAAAATTTCTAAATTCAAAAGTTTAGAAACACAATAAATGGAAGTTAGGTTCTCGAGATATTTATCTAAAAACTAAATACATGAATTCTTCAAGTAAGAGCTAAAACGCAAAAAATAAAAAAAAAAAAAAAAAAAAAAAGAAGAAAAAAAGAAAAAATCGGATTTAAAGAAACCGCCTGAAATTCCCACCTGGCCACATAAACCGACCTTTCGATGGTATGCAACCACAATTCAGAAAAGATGGGAGATGGGTATCCCGGGAAATTCAGCGCCTTAAAACCATATCAAGTGAATTTGCTAATTGGAAGCCGGAAATAGCTGAAAAGGAGAAGTGGGTATTGAAGACAGAGACCTGAATGTTCCTCTGGAAGCTGTATCGGAGCTCCGGATCAATCTCAATGTAGTCTTCATCATCATCGGCGGCTTTGGATTTAACGGATTTCTTGCGAGGGACGTACATGGTGGGCGTCGCCCCAGGCTGATTGGTGGCTCTGAGCTTTGCACCCTCGAATTTGTCTGATTTCTCTTCGTCCCTCCATGGCGCTGATTCTAGAAGCTGCTTCTTCATTTTCGCAATGCAGACAGGACAGAAAATCCGAAGATAAAGTGGATGGAGATGACAGCGAAAGCGTGCCACCAGAAGAGGCTTCCTAACAGCGTTAGGTTTTAATGGGCTCTGAAACTGGGCCACATGTGGAGCCACAGTCTTGTTCCAATTGGGCTCAAATTTTGGGTC
>JAYJMB010005905.1:31913-43454 GCA_036873735.1 Pouteria campechiana
CTGACTCCTCAACCCAACCCACTTACCTGAATTGCAAGCCTACTATTGACAGACTAAACTATATTCAAGTGAAATGAAATTTGGATTTGGTTTTTTTGCAACTTGAGTGATTTATGGTTCATTTATAGAAGATCCATTAATTTTAAATACTTGTTTTATTTTAGCTTTTCTGATTATTTTGGTTCTCTCTCATTTTGAGTACCTCTCATCTTTTGAAAGTTATGTTTGTGGATCAATAACTAAAGTTTTGAATTTTTATTTTCTGGAAAAGGGGGGCATTTTGGTAATTATCCACAGGCTACTAGGTTTAGATTCCTTAATAAATTTCTTTTGCTGATTAAATGCAGCCTTCCTGTGTTGCATTAATGTCCCATTGCATTTGAACATTTCATCACACACTGCACGTGTTAAATGAATTTAGTAATCTTGGCCATGATTTTTATAACCAGACTTCTGCCAATTCAGACTGGGTTTAATTAAATAATTGGTAGTTGATATTTTTAATGAAATAATGAGTTTGAAGAAAGAGTAGAAATTTGCGCTAGTAGAACTTAGAACCTTGTTATTTGGAATAAATGCGACATACATTAACCAACGATGGAATTAATAAGCATTTCATTTTCATCTGATTTCCTCAAAAAATTTATTTGATGGTTCATTCTGGTTTGGTGGTTCACCAATCAGACCAGCCAATATAAGCAGTTTTTATTTTATTTTTTTATTCCAAATCAAACTATTTTTATGGCAAAACTGAGCAATTTGCATATGTTGCCTTAACTTTTGGCAATATTGCATCTGTCAACACTTAAGTATTGATTATTCAAGTGTGCTTTCCCATGGTTTTTAATGTTTTTCATCCATGCCCCTGATTTCAGCTTCTGTCAGTTGTCACTAATTTGAGAGTTTGAAATTGTTTTCAATTTTTTTAAAGGCGAAATATCCTCTATATTGGTATAAAACAGGTTCCACTATCTCGATTCAACCTTTCTCTATCTTCTCTATCTTATGGATCAAATTGACTGATTTCAGCAATGTTTCGGCAATACCCACAAATGTGTTGAGCTTCTGAAAAAATCTCAGAAGTTGTTGGGCTTGAAATTGTGAGGAAGGACAGACTGGCAGAATTTCTTGGGATACCAAACCACAGCTCTTGCTTGCTGCTTGAGATGGAGATGATGGGATCCCGTGATGGGTTGTCAATCAGGTCATAAGTCTTAAAAGGAATGGGAGGATTAGAGTGCTTCGAAGGCATTCCAGTGGTTGAGGAACAATGATAATTTCCCTGTCCTTCCACATTGCTGAATTTCCAATCTTCCACAGTACCGAAGCAAAAAGGTAAAACTTTTTGCTTAGGTAAGCCCAATTTAGAACTATAAAAATAAAAAGCTGTTTCTGTAATGGCCAAACCCACCTTTTCTCCAAATGAATTGCTTTCAGCTTCTGATTTCACCAGAGAAAAGTTCCAAAATCCACAAGGGAATTGAAACCTAATTTTTCTCCATATGAACTACCTTCATATGGCTTTTGGGTGGAACAGGATTCAAAATCCATCAAAGATAAGGATGAAGATGGAATCGCACCAGAAAGACACAAATTTTCTCCCGAACAGGGATCCAAGGGATACGGTGAAGATGATAAATAAAATTCCCTCATTCCAGAAGTGGCCACCAGGCAACAATTGCTCACCAGAGGAGCTGCCACTGGATGATTTCAAAGGAGAAAAAAAAAGAGAGCGTTGAACTCCAGAAATGGTGAAGGTGGTGGAACTGATGGTGGGGATTCCCCTGAAGACAAAATGGACCTCTTTAAGGACTCCATAAACAGGGAGGAGATGA
The DNA here is from genome assembly GCA_036873735.1 of Pouteria campechiana. Lineage (NCBI taxonomy): Eukaryota > Viridiplantae > Streptophyta > Magnoliopsida > Ericales > Sapotaceae > Pouteria > Pouteria campechiana. Next base: position 33,749 of record JAYJMB010005905.1, read on the forward strand.
GGGTTTTAGGTTTTGGATTTCCAAAGAGAAGAAAGATTGTTCCTTACTTTTTGGATCTCCATGGGTTTGGAGAAATTGTTTGTAAAGGGGTTAGATTTTATGGATTTTTCAAAATTTTGGGGTTGCTGGAAAAGGGATGAAAGCAGTGGTGGGTTCTATATGAGAGTTGGAAGCAACTTTCTTGGCAGTTAATAGTCCTTGGTGGGGGAAGAGCAGCCATTAGTTTTTCACACCAGCAGTTTTGAGAGGGTGCCTTTTCTATAAGAGAAGGAAGTAACGTTTGGATGGCTGGAGATTTTCTAGTTGCTTTACTAGGTTCAAGTTGCAGGGAGTGAGAAATAATGGATGATTAAATTGGATAAGTTGGTAGAAGGGAAATGCTAGAGTAGGGGCAGACAGCAGGAGAGAGAGAGAGAGAGAGAGAGAGAGAGAGAGAGAGAGAGGTTATTTACATCAACATGTAAAATTTTAACATTGTACATGCAGTTAACAGCCAAATTTTTGATGGGATTTGATGTTAGGGGCTTAGATGAATAACTTAAAAAACTACATGGGCATACTTAAAATTTGGATGCTTAAGTGGTGATATACATGTAATATTGTCCGAAGTCAGGGGTATGCATGCAAATTGCTCTAGCATAACCAGATCAACCAGGATATGGATCTGTTTGCACTGGTTTGGACCAGGTGGTTCAGTCTGGTTTTTATAACATCGATCTTGAGTTTTTTTTTTTTTTTTCTAGCTTTCTTTCCTTTTTCAATGTTTTGTGAATCCTCACAAAATTGCCTGCAGTTTCAATCTGACCTAGCCGATTGTGATCTTTGTCCTTTAATTTGTACCCATTTCCAATGTTGTTTGCTTCCCTTTTTTGGCCTTCGATATGATTGAGGAGACTCTCAGATGAATTAAAATTCAGACACGATTATGTGAGGGCCACATGTACTGATGCAGAAATCTTTTTAGCTTGTTCAGTTTCTATGATTTTTCCCCTTTAGTGCATGTATGCTTGTTATCTCCTGCATTTCTTAGTAGTAGTTGCTTTTGGCTCTTATGAAATTCAGTTCTCATGGCCGTCTTTTTGTTTCAGCATTCATGCCATTTTTGTCATTCCTAATGTTTCCATATTTATTAGGCTTTGGGTTTTTTCTTTTTCCCTCTTTTGGCCACTAGTTTTTTTTTTTTTTTAATCTCCATTAGAGGGAAAATGTCTTTCTTCCTAGCTTTTGTTTCTTGTCATTATTTTTTGATTTAAGCATCAAATTCAGTAACTTGACATTAGTTCCTTATGGTTATTTTTGTTCCTGTTACCTGGAGGAGAAGTGTTCTCCATCTGGAGAACCATTAGATGGTAATTTTTTTCTCAACAGTTTAGGGCTCAGGTAGGTGGGCAAAAGAGTTATGATTGGTCTACCTGGTAGACATCTACCTTCCTTGTTTACTGAAGTTCTTAGAACATGCTTTGGTGCACATTTCTACACTAACATGCCAACACAGTTCCACCTAGTGTTGATCTACAGTAAAAATTTACATGCAAACTGCTGAGGAGAAACCACCTAGATATGAATGACTTTTTTCTACCATTTAACAAGATCTATGATGGCACTGAGGCACACCTTTGCTTTGCCTTCTGATGCAGGAATGCATTGTTTCATTTCCTTTGAAGTCTGGTTTTTACCTATGTGGCAGATCTTCAAATCATGGAAATTTATTTGAAGCTGACTTCCTGAATTTGAACATTTCAAACGAGTTACACAAGAAACAGATCAGAAACCATACTTAGATTCACCTAATTTTTGCAATAGAACTATTTAAGTGTTACATTTAGTGATTGCTTTTACCTAGTAATCAAGGACTACTGATTGTTAAAGTTGAAATGTCTGATCTAAGGTGTAAGAAAAGTGTTTCAATGCAGCTGGAGATGGGAATCTAATATTTTGGTAATCATATCTAAACAGATAAATATCCATAGAAATTAAACTAGTCTATGGAAACCCAGAGGACTCAAGGCTTGCAGTGAGAAAGTGGGGAGTTTTGGTATCTGGAATCTCTCAAGAATGTCTCACTGTCTCTCTTATTCAATTTCACAGTAGCGCCCAAATGACATTACAGACTTGTTTCAAGTTATTTGTACATTGGTTACATGAAACTCATAGCTAACACCTTGCCCCGGCTAAAGCACAAATTCATGACTGACTTCTAATTAAGCAGAACTAACCTTAGCTATCTTAGAATTACCAACTAGAAGGAAACAAATAAAATGACTTCAAAATTCTGTAAATCATTAACAATGAAAACAGAAAGGAATTCAGCCAAAATAGAGATGATTGTGTGGCTCTTGCCCTTGATCTCACTCTCAAGAAAGTGAGATCCTTATTGACCATATTGATTTAGATGGTTAAGAACATTGAGAAACGAAGCATTCTGTTTATTTTGCAACTCATTTGTGGACTTTGCTCTGCAATGACAAACAAGAGCTGCTTTTCTAATTCATCACTAGAAAGAAGGAAAGAGAAGAAAACTCATATTTTCTTAAGCATGCATATGACATGTTTCCTTCTGATTCTTGAATAGGAATTTCTCGCAGTACAAATGTTGTGTCACGAATGTAGTGGTTTGAAGGTGAACTCTATACCTTTCACTATTTATGAAGTTTCTTTTGTAAGACATGCCAGGACTGCTTGAAACCAAGGTGCTAATTTATTCTAATATACTGTCCAACATGATGTTTATTTCAGGGAGCAGTGATCAATCAATGCCTGAAGGAAACAATCCATCCTCTGAAAGTGATGCTACAGCCCACAAGCCACATCATATAATTTCTGACTGGAGAACTTTTAGGGCAAGTCTTGTGGCTAGGGAGCAGGTAACTTAGAAATATTGAAAGGTTTTCAATGCTATGGACTTTGAACTTGTTTGTTCACATCCACCAAGGGCAATGACAGCATGTTCTCTCCAGCCTGCTACACCCTTGTGATGTTAACCATGCTTGTGGCACATTTGGGTTATTTACAGGCTCTTTGATCTGGCTGAATGCAAAAGTTTACCTTGATCAGAAAATAAAACTTGTGCTTAAGATAAACTCATTGTTGGTACATCTTGACTATCTTATCATGTTTGTGGGCTCAAGATCTTCCTGTCCTTGCACTTCCTTTGCTGTAGTTTGCAAAAAGAAAGAAGACCTAAACCATAGCACTTGAATCTGTATACAGGTGAATCTATTGGATGCTGATGCTCCCAGCCATGAAACAGTATCCCATGAAGCAAAATGGGCACATCCAATTCCTTTACCTGAGACTGGCTGCGTCCTTGTTGCTACTGAGAAGCTTGATGGTGTTCGTGCCTTTGAAAGAACAGTTGTACTGCTCCTTAGATCAGGAACCAAGGACCCAAGAGAGGGGCCTTTTGGGGTTATTCTCAACCGCCCTCTTCGCAAGAAAATCAAACACATGAAACCATCCAATCTTGATCTTGCAACAACCTTTGCAGAATGTTCTCTGCATTTTGGTGGGCCCCTTGATGCTAGCATGTTCTTGTTAAAGACTGGGGAGAACTCACCCCTCACGGGCTTTGAACAAGTGATCCCAGGCCTCAGTTTTGGTGCTAGGAACAGCTTAGATGATGCTGCAGAGCTGGTGAAGAAAGGTATACTAAGGCCTCAAGACTTCAGATTCTTTGTTGGATATGCAGGGTGGCAGTTGGATCAATTGAGAGATGAAATCGAGTCAGATTATTGGTTTGTTGCAGCTTGTAGCACAAATGTGATAAGTGAAGTTTCCACAGAATCAGTGTCAGGTTTATGGGAAGAGATTTTGCAGCTGATGGGTGGCCACTATTCGGAGTTGAGCAAGAAGCCAAAGCAAGATAGCTCATGAAGGTTTGTGGGCATCTTAGAGGAGAACATGTGAAATCAAATGTACAGAGGATTTGGCAAACTTAATTTATAGTGTTTATTGTTCTTTTGATATTAGTTTCTTTATGTTAGTTCATCTGTAATCTAACTGAGATGTTGTCTAGAAGAAAGGTGAGGAAAGTATTTCTTCTATTCAGAGATTAGATGAAGCAATTGAAAAACTTGTTCGGTAGGAAAGATGGTGTTTCTAGTGACGAGAGGGTGTATATAGATTAAATTGATCATGCATATGCCACTTCCTATAGCAGTTTGGTGAGCTAGCCTTTGAATTAACTATAATCTGTTTTTCGTCTCTGTCTTGCATCGATCAGCAGCAGCTCATATAGACTGATTTAATGTGGACTGGATGCTGTTATCTTATTTGTGCTGAATCATGCACATGATTTAGATGAAAAGTCATTGAGACCTTAACCAATTTTGATCTAAACTGGTTATTGAAGCCTTAAGCATGTTCTTAATGCATTGTTTTATTTGCATTTTGTTCATATCAGGCTATTTGTATAAGCAGCTGTGTTGTCTGCAATCTGCTTGTTGTATTAGGAAGGTCAGTAAGATTCTACCAGCCTGCTTTCTGAACCACACCTCATCTAGTGGTGTCTGTCTAATAAGCAGTATGGCTCTTGTATCTTTGGCTGGCTTTTGCGCACATCAAATCCATTAGGCACTAATTTTAGACCGGTTTTGCAAGTAGCGGCTCTGTACTTCCCTGTGGTACCCATCTAGCAGAGGGATCTACATACTTTGGCATTAGCTAGTGAAAAAGGGCATAAAGTACTAAGTGCTAGCTTTGGAAGATGAAATCATGTCAATGGCATCAGTGAACTAGATGGACTTTGACCAAATGAATAGATTCCAATATGGAAGATAGCTTCACCTTACAAAAGTTGTGGTGCGTACAACAATGCCTTTAAGCTTTCTTCAAACAAATCTCCCGCCACCAAAATGCACACCCAGCGCAAGCCAAACGGTCTATCTCATCCCTTCTAACCCGTGTAATAAAAAAAGAAAAAATTTGGAGCCCCTATTAACAATTGTTACATACAGTTATATTTGTCAGCTCAAAAATAATAAACCATACAGAGGCAGTTTCCAAACCGCAGAAGCTTTCAGAGTAGTAACCAGCACATTATTCAAAAGCTAAAACCCACCTCTGCAAAAGACTTCATGTCTCAAGGAGGCTGCTTATTGAAGATGTGTCTGGTTTCAACAGAGACGAGAAAGCTCACACACGTAATCTAAAATACCCTGCAGCACTTGCATCATTTCCTCCTCCAAGACTGTGCTAGCCCTACACAGTTGAAGCACTTGAATTTTATAAAGCACTACCATGCTTCAAGCATTTTAGTTTTCATTTCTTCACGGAAAACTCAATTCCAAGTCTGCTTCCTATTTGAAGCTCTTCTTGGTTTTTGCTTTGTCAAGACGTGCTTTCCGAACAGCCTGTTGTATTTGCCTTTCATGCTCTTTGAGCATGTCCTCAATGTTACCTCCAGGAGGCAGCAATGGTCCAGAGTAGTGGATTCTGCTCTTCCTAGCACCACCAACCTGGATATCAAAGAACATGCGAGCATTTTAGTACAATATTGCAAATTTTGGGTGAAGGTGGGTTTCAGTTTTTCAGGTAAAAATATAGGTCTCCAAGTCGACAGATAGGAAGATGGGGTATAGTGGATAAGATGATAATGCACAATGAACTTTGTTCGAAGGCACTACAATGTCTATTTAATCCACAGCCATTCTTCTAGCAAGTAATCATCAATGTGGATTAGAGATTTAAGATTACTATAGGTGAACCAAAGATAGATTGTTAACAAGCAAACAAAGATTAGCCCTGGTAAATGTTCATGGAACATCAGATGGATAGAATCACTCAATCTGGCCCTGATAAAGGTTAGTGAAAGGAATATCAGTCAATCTTTGCAGATGTCAGGATCTGAGGATTCATATCTTCACATCGCCTTGACATTCATTTCACTATCAATTTTAGGTCACGCTTGCCCCAGTGGTCTAAAACTGCTAAGTTCGAATGGATAACGATTGACAATAGAACCGTTTTAAATATTACTTACCATCATAGATTCCTTCCCAATAGTCCTTTCTCCTTTCGTGCTTGTAGTTGGTCTGTCCAGCAAATGTTGGCTCGCTTCAGAGGGCTCAACAACATCTAGTTGATTGTACCTGTTACTTGCTCTGTTATCCTGCCACTGCAGCTTCATACCTCTCTGGCTGTAGTTATTGCTTGCTGACAATTCAGTGGCTGCCTGAAGTCCTGGGAAAGCTGCACCCCTCGAAGAACCATACGCGCATGATGAACCTGCTAGAGAGGATCCAAATGCACCAGGGTTGTGCAATGGACCAGAATGAGCAAACCCATTTCGTGCAGATCCTGTCTGGGAACTGATAAGGAACCCAGTTCTGCTATCCTCTTCAGGTTTGTATTTCGCACTAGTGCTTTTTGGATTGGCTTGTGGCTGGCGCATCTGCTTCATTGATAATCAACAAATTAAGCAAGGAAATAAGCATGTTGGACTAGACTAGTTTTTAAATGCTTGGTGGTTAGACTTTAGTAGGATTAGCTAGACAGGAACCAAATTTCAAAGATAGTAGAAATAACCTGCCAACACAACCAAAAGTTGATGCCTTGTCTCTATTTGGATAAATTGTTCTAGTGATTTTGACAGCCACCCAAAACCATTCTAAACATAATTCAAAAATTCAGCCTTAGTTTATCCAGAATACCAACCATGAATTTGCCTTGGTTCCCCAAAACTTTGATGCCAAATACCCGGAAAAAAAAAATTGATCCAGATTCCAGACGAACTCTGATGTATTCTCAAAACAAGTCCAAGCATCTCACTGCTGTATTTCTGTTTTAGGTGGTTTTAATGATTTCTCTTCAACCAGACAAATAAAACTTGACAAATAGACAAACAGGAATTTTGGTTATTGAAAGGGTTTTCAGCATTGTCTAATCTCTATCCTAACTAATTGGGTTAACAAGTGGTATGTGCTATAGAAAAATAAAATCATCCAAGTCCATTTCAAGGTTCTAATAAAACATTGGATAGTGACTCATTCCATAGGGTGGTAAATTTGATTTTACAAAGTGAATATTAATCTGTGAGCGAAAAGAAAAAGTTGTTTCTTGGACTAATCTTAGTTCCCAACAACTGCCGTTGAAATTTCCTCTTTGAATGATGGCTCATCATAGGATAGTCTGAAGAAGTGTTACTCTTGGTATTCTAGTCCTTAGGCATTTTATGGATCAGATTGCTTTTTGAAGACATGGAAATAGAGTGGTATCAATAGAGCCAGAATACCTGTAGTGGCACCTGTACGTCAGCATTGGCATCTGGTGGTGGCAATGGCATTGCTTTGGAATCTTTTGGTCCTCTTCTCATGGATTCAGCTCCATGCCCTTTAGTTGTTTTTTGTCTGAGACAATATGAAAACAGTAATAAATCATCCCAGAACAATGACAATAAAGTGCAGTTTTCCATGATCCCTTCAAATAAATTCCAATGGTAGCCAATCACTTAACATTCACTGACGAAACATGGCCCTTACATTGAAGGAAAAAACTCACAATGATTTTGAATAAATGGAAAATAACAAAAAACTGTGCTTTTCTCAATCCATTATGTGTCTGAAGCTTCCTGCAAGATTTTAATGCTATACTTTATGGAATTCCAAGATGCTTTGTCATGCTCAACTAGACATAACATGTCTACCTAATGAAACAATCACTAACATAAGAAATCATCATCATTGTAAGCTGTTTCACACCTAGGTCAGCTACATGGATCCTATGACACCATTTCAAATGACCTTTAATGATATTCCTTTTTGCCTTCATCTGGTTCTCTTATGGTCATCCACATTGATAAATTCTCTAAAATAAAAAAAATAAATGCAAATTTATACACCCACTCTCTCTCAAAAAGTGAAGTTCCTTAAGGGATAAGAATGCCTGTGAAATAGAAGAATATAGGGTATGCAGTACCTTCTGGCTTCCTCATTTCGAAGTTTAGCATCGTACTCCTTGCTTGGTGGGTATTTAGGCAGACTTGCAGGATCACATGGAAGGGGCTCGGTTTTGAAGAACTGAAAGGCACAAATCAACAGTAAATCTAGGGAAAAAGAATATATATAAATAACGGCAATTACTGGAATGGGCAAGTAGAGTTGAAACTACCATAAATTGGTAAGGCAAAAGGTGCAATATCAGTACATTGTGGTGCCATGAACTGTGGTCACAATCGGAATGCCAAATGTTTTTATGCATGTATATGTATCAATTGAAAAATCTATTTATTAATGAAATAGCTATCCAGTTCACCTTTAGGCCAATTTCTCTAAAATTACATTTCACCTTTGCAAGGTTAAGTTTCCAGTTTGACAGCAAGTTAGTTATGACATGCACTGTCTTTAGACATGATCTTTAGATTGATTGTGTTGCCTAGAGTTCAGAAATGTAGATCATTTTTCATCTGCAGTATTCTTCCTCTAAAATCTTATTGTATGAGATCAGAAGGTACACAAATTACAAGGAGAAATGTTACTGGTGTTATAATACCTTGCTCTTAAGAGCAGAAGATGCCGAACCACGGTCCTCAGGTTCCATTGCAAGTAGCACTTCCACGAGGTCTAAAGCTGAAGGAGGGAAGTCCTTGAATGTCTCTGTGACACAACGCTTGTAAGGTTGTTGAGGTTTGAAGATGGTCGCGTGTTGCAATTTGAATTTCTTCCAGTAGTCCTCAGATGGAGAACCACAAAGCTTAAAGATCTTGTGCATTTGCTCCACCTGCAAATCAGATGAGAAGATGAAGCAAATACCATCAACCATTAGACCTTATAGTATAGCCCAAACAACATAGAGCACTAATAAATGATAGAACGTGCACGAGGCTCTTTGATAATTAACAACAAATGGAAGTGATTTGCAAAAGGTATATGTGATAGGCAGGAGATACCTCTGTTCTTCCTGGCATGATAGGCTTCCCAGCAAGCAATTCTGCAAGAATGCACCCAGCACTCCATAGGTCGACCGTGGTCCCATACTCTGTTGCACCCAGCAGAAGCTCAGGAGGACGGTACCACAGTGTCACGACACGGCTTGTTAGGGGTTGCTGCTGATCAGGGTTAAAAAATGTGGCAAGGCCAAAATCGGTTATCTGGAGATTGCCATTGTTGTCAATCAGAAGGTTGGATCCTTTGATATCTCGATGCAGAATCCCACGACTATGGCAGTGCTCAAGTCCACTAAGCAACTGTTGCATATAGCACTTGATCTGAAATGCCAACACAGGACACAGGAGGAAAAAATCAAATGCAGAAGTACTACATATAATATTCTAGAATGTATTTTGCATGAAAGAGAAAATTGTAGAAAATATCCATTTTTCTAAGCACTTGTCAGTAGGAGACAGACCTGTGGCTCAGAAAATGTGATGGAGGGTGCTGCTGCGAGTCCGGCAAGGTCATGTTCCATATATTCAAGAACAAGATACAAGCTAGAAGATACACGTGATGTAACCAAACCCTGAAGCTTCACCACATTTGGGTGACTGAGCCTGCGCAGGATAATAATCTCCCTTGCCATGAATCGAACACTTTCTGGATCTGTATTAACAAACCGCACTTTCTTCAATGCAACTATCTTTCCAGTTTTAAGATCACGGGCCTTGAAGACATTGCTGTATGTTCCTTGTCCAATCTACACAAATAACATATCATCTTATATAAAACCTGAAAAAGAAAACCAAATGCTTGTGCATAGGCTGAATGAAAAGGCA